>JAZGTJ010001328.1:6003-59330 GCA_036877575.1 Botia almorhae | reverse complement strand
CCCGTAAGTTCTTTATAGGTACACTATAATTACAGAAACTTACACCGTAAGTTCAGTGTACTTACGCGGTTCTTTGCGGGTTGTAATCTAAAGCGTTACCCACATTTCCACTTTTTCCACTGTAGACCACCCTGAGTTTTTTACTAAATCTGAGAAGGAAATTACACACTACCTGCCAAGACCCAACATGGTCACATATAAAACATGATGAAAGAAGCATTAAAGGAAAGGAAGACAAACAGCAAAGACAGCAGGATAAAAACTAGTGTATTTGAAACCAGAGGCAAGATTGGAAGATTTGGACGGGCTCTTGTATGCCTCTGGCAGTGTATTGGACAAGCCCATTAGGCCAGGATTTATCAGACAGCTAACTGACAGACTTTCTTCGAGGTTGACATTTTTTGTGGATGTGTTAAAATCAGCCACCAAACATTCTGTCCTCAGGAAGGGAGGGGCTGTAATCACAGCTTCTAGCCCAGTTACACATGCTTTGACAGCTCTGTGGCCATCATAGCAATCGATGCTGTAATGCAGAATCAAGTGTAATGTGCATTTGCAGTTGGCCGGTTTAATATTGTTCTATCTCAAGCCGAACAAAGGGGGAACTGTACCTTTCATTAAAATCAATGACATTGTCCTTAGAAGAATTTTGGAACTGGGGGAGATTATTGTTATTTTTCTGTCTGAAACTAAAAAGACTGCTGTTGTGATTGAGCTATAGCAGAGAAATTCAGTACTTCATTTCACAGTACTTCACCAGTACTGTCCCATTTGCTCTGCTGTGTCTGTGTCACGGTACGCACACTTCTGCCTGCCACATTAAAAATTAAACCATCGTTGTCTGTGAACTCAGAAGTCCTACCAACATGAAACAAGGAGAATGTGGAAAAAGAGTGACACATTCATACGTGTTCCGTTGAAACAACCTAATCTCTTGAGGATATGTAACTATTCTTTTCAGTTGGTGATTTGTATGAATCTGTACTACGTAATTGGTGATGAATCTGTACTACGTAATTCATACCAAACTAAATATGTACTGGAGCAAAAAGAGATTGTATGAAAATGTATGAATGAGAGCATACAATTTCATATGAATTAGGCATCAATTTATTGAAACGTAAAACAGAAAAAAAATCCCATGAGATTGTGTTGGTTAAAAAAAATCTGTGTCAGGTTTTCGTGGTCCCTAAAAATTTTTAAGTGCTTTAAATCAGTTTTAAATGTTCTCTGACCTAATTAGAGCCCAGCAGACGTGTTATTTATGTTTTAACTTTTATAAGGCAAAGTAGGTGTAAATGTTTCAGTAATGTGATTTATCCAACCTTTCTCTGAGACACTAAGTTTTGTAACATTTTGGATAATGTATGTTATCGAGTTGAAATTTTGTTTATATTCAACTCTTAAGAATAAAAAAGTCATTAAAGAGGCATAAGAGGCAAAAAGGGCCTCAAGAACCCCAAACAAAACACATAGGCTGTTATAGCACTGTAGACAATGCCTAATGCTTACAATAAATGATGGTGCTCTATAAAAACTGCTGTAGTCTTTGGTCTCGTTTAACACAGTACACAGGAAATTTACCATGTCTGCACAGGCAGTAAAACAGCTGATCTCTTTTAAATAAATAAAACACAGTAACTACTGACTACTGAGATAATCTCTACATACCCAGTTTATAATAAAATTAAGTGAAATATGAATGTTTCATACAGCGTTTCAGAGGTTGTGAATGCCCACGCTGTAATCCACCGACAACAAATAGCATTCCACTCGACAAGATGTAAATTAATATAGCCGTAACTTATACTCTGTAGTGATGGCTAGAATGACAGTTAGTGGATCTCTCTTGACCTCTCCTCCTCTCTAATTCTGTCTCTCCCTCCCCTTTCTATCAGCACAAGGACAAAATATTGTGGTGGCCTTTTTAACCAGAGCTCCTCTGATAGGTGGAAAGCAGTGAAGCAGGGTCAGCAGAACCAATCAGTGCTCAACATTTACACACTGATCAAGGGAAGAGATTTAAAATCTTGAAACTGCTGGGATTTAGAGTTAAAATGCTGTATCCTCCTTAGATTATATACTGCATCTTTAGAAGGTGTTAAATGAGAGATAAATGGGAGATAAAAATACTGTAATTTTCTCACAGTGATGAGTGAACACATATGCAAGTAAACACATTATTGATTATATTCTTAGATTCACATGAAGCTGAGAGTGTCTGGCCATGCTGTCCTGTATGAATTCATTGTTCATGCACACAGCAGCGAAGTACCTTTCAGCAATTTCACTCACGGCCCAATAGAGGGTAGTATTATCTCAGCATGTAATCCTGTGTATTGAGAGTGAGTGAATACCACCATAAACCGGGCTTTTAGTGGCCTGACACACTGTATTCAAACTGTGCTATGGAATTCTATTCAGCTCATAATCTGACAACTACATAAAAGCCAGCACACACTTACATAGTCACGTTCCCCTTATACCTGTGGTCAAGTATTAAAATGGCTCATAATATTCATAAGCAAGCAGCAGCTTTTTTGGATCAGACCAGTACATGTGCATATATATATAGAATATAAAACATAAATATACATATATAAACAAGTATTATAAAAATGTACAACATTTTACTCTATATTATTCACAGGTTTATAAATGTATATACTGCTGCTACTTATACTTCTAGTAATAATCATTGTTTTTGCTTTGTTTAATAATTGCCTTTTATACCTCAATGGTGAAATGATCTTCCATGTTGAGTCTGTATATATTTTCAGAAAACGCCTGTTAATGCCCTTACTCACATAACCCTTAACTATTCCCTTTTTGTTTCCCTGTGTGTCACCTTCATCTCTGTACCACCTCATACATATAAACTATATTAAAACTTTATATTGCAGTGCTTCTCGTGTACCGTCTCCCTAGGATGAGCAGCTTTTATTGTAGTATTTTTCATTTATGAGTCACCTGGGATACAATTCTCTGATACATGAATAAATGTAAAATGTAATTAACACATTTAACTATTCTTTAAAAAAAAGTAAAAATTACATTTTAAATGTAGTGTTTTTAAATGACTGCAAATGCTAATTTAACACAAGCTAATTAAAAGTGTAATTCTCCTGTGGCCATTTGTACACTTCTGTTACCATTACTGTTACATCACTGTAGGTGTTTAAAAATAAGGTGAAATATTAACATGGTGCCTTGGAATAAATATCTTGGAATTATCAGCTCAGTGTAATTAAATGACAATGTTGTACAGGTTTGTTTTGACACTGCTGAATCATTTTAAATATGAGTCATCGCTGTGGTGAGATTAAGGATAACGTTTTTATCAGGGCTTTTGTTGCTAAAACATACAAAGCCCAGGACAATTTTCCTTTTTTAGGAGGTCAGTGAGTAGACTTCATCGTAGTGGGCCTCCTTATCAAGGGACCCAGATGATGTTCCCAGTTGTCCCCTCCTGATGATGGCCCAGATTCATATCTATGTGTGACATTGTTTATTTAGTCTTAGAGACATGTTTAATTATCAAGAACATTAACTTTTGTGTGCAGAGCGGAACTGCTTCACAGCTACAGTAAAACTCATTTGGATTTGATATATCAGTCTTACACGTTTCTATGTGAAAATACTTTCTATATTTGTCTGTTAGAACAAAAATAAAGATGATACATCCTTTGAACTGTCTGTCACACACCCACTAGCATAAATGAAGTACAACTCTAAAGAACATGGTTGTCATGGGAACACACAGGCTTACAAATTACAAGACACATAAAAACACACAAAACCACACAATTTTTACAGGGTTTAAACCTTAATGCCCTATGTTGTCCTCTCTGTATAACTGCTTGGGTCCAGGATTTTTCTCGTGATAATTTGTCATTGTTGCTCTGGCGATGAGCCCAAAAAGGTAAACCAAGCAATAAATCCATGTTCATTATTTCCATTTCACTGCAATGCAAAGGCCTGCTTTGATGTCTCCACTTGAGCATATGACCATAAGCTCAATAATTCAAAACAGTGGTTTGTTGTACTTAAATTACTTAAAAAATATAAAACCCAACAAATGCAGAACACAAACGGTTCTGCACTCATCAGTTAAAATTATGATCAGGCACTTAAACATAAAAACCATAATATTTCACCAAACCCTTAGTAATCAGCACCTTGCTGCGGCACAAAGTGTTTTCATTTTTTAGTAATTGTTTGTTCATAGTCAGCTGTGGGAAGCCTATACTTACCTCTAAATTCAAATCAACATCTATTTATTATAAATGATTTGCTTGAAAGTAAAACATGTACAAGACATCTGTGAGTGCCATTTTTATTTTAAGAAATGTCTTTTGAAATGTCACACGTTTACTTATTCATCTAACTGGAGACATTGCATAGATATTGTTTATATACACAGCTAGTTATAAATACTATACCCTACCCCACGCTCCAACCCTAACAGAAAATAAATACCCCCTTACCCCCTGCCATAACTTAAACTCAAACAGTCGGTCGTATGGACACAATGCACACATTGCTGCACTGAGCGTTTGATGAGTGGCTCGGTGACCTGTGTAAGAAAGTAAATTAAAAATCAAAGACAAACATATTCAGGGGAATTATATATTCAAGGCTGGCCACTTTCAGCCTCCCATCCCTCTGTCTCTTGTGAGAAATGGCTTCAGTTGTGGTTACATAACGTCAAACATTAGTGTCTTGAGGTTAATAGTGACCTGGGTATTTACATTTTAATTTAAAGTGTGTTTTGTGTGTCTGACAAACATTTGAAGTGGCGTTAGGGTTAGGGGAGGGAAAATAGAAACGAGAAACACCATGAGTAACAGTAGCTCAATAGTTACAAAAGAGAGAACTTAGGGCTGCCCAAAGCACAAAAGCAGCCAGGCTCATAACCCTTTTGAGGTGTACAGTAAATAAACAGTAGGTGTAAGACTGTTACATCACAACAATAACACGATAAGAGAGCAAATATTTATAAAGGTGTGTTTCATGTGAATTTAACAAGCTCAGTATCAGATCCAAGAATAAAGATGATTCTCCAACATTCTTGGAATTGTGGTGAATCAAGGGTCAATTATAGTTTAATGTCAGAAATTATTAGTATTTTTGAGACACATAAGACAGCCTCAAATACCAGAACAGCAGGAAGGCCAAAAACACTCAAGAGGTTCATTGAAGGGGAGTAATTAACAGATACACACATTTGCCAGACTCAGTGCTTTTTGTAATTTGAGCTTGACAGCTCCAGTCCTTATTCACTTTTATTAAATATAAATAAAACAAAATTAAACATACATTTCTGTTGAAGAAAGTTACTGGTTTGAAATGATGCAAGAGTGGGTTAATAACAGAATTTTTAATTTTGGTGAACACAGGGTGTTCTCTCATTATGTACCTGGAAACCTAAGCCTTACAATGTAAATGAAACTAACTATGACTGAATATAGATGTTATGAAAAGTTTCTTATTTGTAACAGAACAAGAAAAGTTAAAGGAGGGAGGCTGTGAACTGCCTAAAGCCATGTTCTAACACAGATACACAGTAAGCTAAGGCTTGTTATCCACTAGTGCATTTTCCAGCCATCTCCTGCAACCCTATTCCAACAAGTCATCTTGCACAGATATACTCTCACCACAAAAAATAAGATAATTGGACAGTTGCGATGGTAAGGACAAAAAGAACTAGTGAGACCAGTGCCAGATGATTCATATGTGGACAGATTTTTCAAAGATGACTTCATCTGTAATACAGTGACACTGAAGGTTTTAAATAGCTAAAACAGTTTAAGTACAGAATAAACACTGCACATGAAAATAGATTTGTGAAGCTATACTGGTAAAAAATGTCACTGTTTCATTATAGAGGCTAAAGGTAGCTGGATTATTCCTCGATTTCTGTGTTAATTGTTTGAAGGGTGTGTTTACGTACAGCAAATCCTCTGTGTCTACAACAAGGCGGGAAACCTAATTAAATGGCAGTAATCACACCTTAGCACATGTTAGTCAAAATCAATCACTGACAACATATAAATAAATAATGCAGTGGTGAATATCGCTAGGTTTTTTCTTCATGTTAAGCCTCACTCACTGGCACTGAACCCGAGTTGTGCGTTTGACTTATATTCTGCATTGATTGCTGATTTTTTTACTTTAAATGGAAATCAGGATGGAAAGAGTACATCCCATCATGCATCAATGAAAAAGATGAATGCGCCAGTTGTTTATTGCAGCCTAAATGAAACCCTGTGCAATAACATTTACTAATATTGAAATACTGTACTTAAATACTAATAAACTGGTTAGTTTAGTAAACAAAAACACTAAAAAGCAGTCGAACAATATGGTTTAAGTATTACACTATAACTGCTCAGTTAATGTTCATATGTGTATTCGTAATGATATAATAGAGTGATGTAGCTGCAAACACAGAGGAATGCTGCATGTTACAGAACTCAGACCCCAGAATTCACTTTTGCTTGCAGTTTTCTCATCTCCAGCTCATTACTATACAGGAAGTATGCAGGTTATAGGAAACAATAATAAAGAATATATTTACATTGTGTTCTTGCCTTCATTTAGACAATGGTTTGGCTTTTAACAAGGTAGCTAATCAGACAAAGAAAGAAAAACAAACAATCAATCAAATACATTTTCCGCTGGCACATGAATGTGTTTCAGTCATGCAGCTGTCAAATAGGAGAATAATGGCACATCTGTTTCATTTGGTTTTCTTGCTGAAGGACAGTCAAGCACAAAGATGAATGACGGCCACTTTCTACCAAGCTCATCACCCATCCACCTCTTAAAACAGTGAAGCCTCTCTCCTTATCCATGCTATACCGCACTTCTCAACATAATGCAATCACAGAGGAAAACTCAAATCACAAGTGCTAAGTTTGTTTGGATTCACAAACACTTAACCCATGACTGCTTATATGGTGTGCTTTTTCTGTGGCTGATTTACTGTGATATTTAAATTCAAAACAGACACAGTGAACCCTTTTTATTTTTTATTAACACTAGTAAAGTTTTAACCCCTATTCATATATCACAAATCCATATGCATTTGTCAGTATAAAGAAACAGGTTGGTTTTCCTGCTTTCTAGGCAGCGTTTGAGTGAACACTTTGTGTTTTATATGATTCTGTTTGTAGAACCTAAAAACGAGGAAATGTTTTTCTTTATTCTTTTTTCAAAGGAAGTAAAACACAGTGGTTATAGAACCACACCTCTTACCAACCGCTGTGCTGCTAGACAAAATAACAGGTCCATCCCCTGGTGAGGTTTAAACTTGACATGAGCTAATGTCGCCCAACCCATGTCTCGCATGCGTATGAAAAGCCTAAATATGCCAATTATGAGTGATATTTACGCATCGTTTTTTTTTAAAGATTAAAACATGACAGGCAAAATAAGGATATGCTAATCAAAGGAGACTTATGGCACGACTCACTTCCTGCAGCCACCGTACAAAGCAACATAAGAATCTTTCATCTAATGCTACCTAATTATCTTCTTTTTTTTCCTCGCAATCACATTTCTGTTTGACAACACTTACTGCAATTTGTCCTTTGTTCTGTGAAACAAGATGAAAACATCTCATGCACATGAACTAAATACTGCTAATTAGCATAGATTTTTATATGTAAAGATGTTTATATTGTATGGCGTTACATGCCATTTTGCCTTCTTTTTGTGTCTCAAGTTGACAGGATGTCTGACACATGCACACAAGGCTCCCCCACCAACATTCTCCTCTTTACTCTGCAATCAAATAGTTTATGCTAACAGCTAAATAGGAAGCAATAAGCTAATGCTCTGTTAAACTTTCCCTGCTTCTCTTTTTCTAAGTATATTTTTTGGGGGAAGGGTAGAAACATTCTGAAGCAGTCAATACTGCCATTATAGCTGTTGTCCCGGAAAGCCGGTCTCGGCAGTGGAGGTTGAACCCCTGCACAGTTCAGTTATTCTGATCAATTCGTTTAATTTACTCTACACTTCGATCCCCACCAGCAGTCATTTCAGCTGGTGTACGACTCATCCAGGGAAGATAATTATTATCGGATTGTTACAAGAGTGAGATTTAAACTCAGCTTGGAACCCCTGGCATCCTGTGTAATGGCAGAACGGAAGACAGGAGTAATCCTTTCTTTTTTTATTTTTCCTGCCGCTACATTGATAGACTTCAAAATGCTTTGGGGACTTCAATAAAAAGTTGTTGTACTTATAGCGCAACCACCAACCATCTGTATGAAATGAAAGTTTTAAAGAAACAAGATTTCTAGACATGTAGTCGCACTAAAACACACTGTGCCTTGTTTCATTGCTTTCACTTTCGTGCTTTATACGTTCGTGTTTCAACAGATGCGGATTTATCTGAGAAAATCTGTAGTATTTCACATTGCATCAGAGCATCTTAAACTGGGAAAAGATACGGTTGCATTTGTGTTAGATCTTAAAATTGTTGTATTGTATGTCAGGTTAAAAAACACTCTACAACCATTTTAAGTATCATCCTCTGAACAAAAAGTTTGTCTTTATTTATAGTGGGCGGCTATGCTGTTGTGTTCAGCATTTACTCCTTGTTTGTTATTTGAAATATATTTTTTATTCTTTAACTATGAAGACAGGGCTTGCTGGTGGAGCAGATAGTGGTGGGAGGCAAAAAGCGGCTGACATCTGTTTCATTCAGATTGTGGGGTTCTCAGGAGTGCGCTTTTAAAAAACTAATTCATAGACAATAGAGCTCAAGTGCATTTTAATGGCTAATTAATGCCCAAAAACAGACACAAAACAGTGAAATAGCGAAACCTCTTTTCTCATGGTGCTCTGGGTAGTTTAGAGTTGTTTTTTAATAGCATCTCTGTACGAGCAGGGCCACCCATAAGGGGTTGTTGGGAAGGATTTAAGCTTTTGAGGGCCCAGCCACTGGGGCCCAAAAAAAGATCACCACCCTGACAGACCATAACATCTGCGCTGATGTTGATTGTTGATCAGAAACCATCCAGTATCCATCCATCTATTGTCTACCTAATCTGTCTCTCTCAACAATGTTTTAATTAAGTATGCTGAAAGTAATGGTTTTATTCAATCAACAAACATGGTTGTACCCTAAATAAGCTTGTGGAGTAATGAAAGCAAATGGATCAAATTCACCAGAGCCCACACTGTGCTGACGAGCCTCAGATGAAAGAAAGCGCAAGAAAGAAATTAAACATTATAATGTGGACATTACATTTCTCAGATGGACACATAACCCAGCTCATGTGCCCTGCTGACTGATTTGTGAAAGAAACAAATATACACTATACATTCTATTTGCTAGAAATATCCTATGTTACAACACAGTACTGTGCAAGCAGCTTAATAACCATATAACCAGTGGCCTACTTTCTTTAATTGCCTACTCTCAAACACCAGAGCAAGGGACATAATAAACTTAATGCTGGATATGTGCTGCTTTATGAGATGGATGTTTTTTTGCTTTTTATGTTCTGGTATGTGTGTTCTACACAAAGCATTGACATTCATCGTGTTATTCAATTGAGTTTTGTTCTGCGTTAGAAGAGTCTGTGATTTGTTCAAGAAAGAGCAGTTCTACAAATTACATCTGTTTTTTACATGGGCATCTATAGACCCTTTTTATTGGGGCATGAGCCGCAAATCTGCTGTGCCAAGTACAAATGGACTGACGAGGGAGATTACTGTATTTTAAGCTGAGAAAGTAGATATCCTATTCATTCAGTTTGATAATCTTCATTGTTTAAATCGCTTAAAATGTGGATAAGTGATTTGTCATGCCAGTTGAAGTGAAGGAAATTATGCATACATTTTGTCATACGCAGCTTTGGACCCTGGGCTCCACCCTCCTTTTTTACAGAACCATAGATTAACTCTGCGGTTATGTTGCATCCATAAACTGGCATAGAAAAGACTAGGAACTTTACTAAGTACATATTGTTTTTAAAAGATGATTCAGCATTGTTTTATCTATTGTGCATAATTACACAACAGCATCCAATGGGTTTAGTGAGTGATGATAAACCATTGCAATAATCTATAAGACTACGAACAAACATGACATCAGAGGCCAAAGCTTCTTTGGTTCTCTGTTGAACTTATTTGTGTCAGTTGTGGCCTACTGGTTAGTGAGCTGGGCTTGTAATCAGAAGGTTGCTGGTTCGATTCCAGCACTGGGGGGTTGCAACTGAAGTGCCCTTGAGCAAGGCACCTAACCCCCAATTGCTCCCCGGGCGCATTAATGGGCTGCCCACTGCTCCGGGTGTGTGCGTGTTTACGACTTGCAGTGTGTGTTCACTCCTCACCAGTTGCAGAGGTCACATTTCGTGTATGGGTTACCATATCTGACAAATAGGTCACTTTAACACAGACAAATTTCTGTGTACCTTCATAAAACATGAGATGTGATGTTGACACGGTATGTTTCCAGAATGGTTGGATCTGATGCTGAATATGGTGAAATACAATGTCAGATTACTACTGTACAAGAATAAATGACTTTCAAAATCTGTGTTGTTTTGGATCTTAGAACAGTTATAAAGTCTGTTGTGTTGGTGAAAGTTGCAAAATATACGCATTGAATCCACTAAAGGTTGTTTGGATTCAAACCTCTACAAGAATGCATAAACGTAATAGGAATATGTAGTACAAGCAAAGTTAAGTAATAACATATAAGTTTAAATAACCTACAAACATACTGAAAGTTAAAGAAGAACAGCTACAACATGGATGTTACGAGCTGCATAGTAGATACAAATTTTTTACCCTACTTATTTGTGAATTGACTAAAAGGGGGGGGGGGGTTCCTTTCATCCGAGGCTCGTCAGCACAGTGTGTGCCCTGGTGAATTTGATCCATTTTTAAATCATCAGAAATGATTTAAAATACATCTGCAAAAGCAAAATTTGTTATCTTGACAATACTGACAGCAAGGAACTGGAGATTGATGCCATCAGGATACACATTACCTGCAATTTTTCAAAATTTCAGGGAAATTTCATTTCAATGTTTTTAATGAAATAATTTGATGAATTTCACTCTCATACGATCACAACCACACACACATGGTTTGATGTGTAGGGCTGGTTGCTAGCACATAAGGCTGTGGGGCAATGGTGGTGTAATGGGTGCTAATAAACATGCTGTGGGTGGTGTGTCAGCTAAGGCTAA
This sequence comes from Botia almorhae, assembly GCA_036877575.1. Classification (NCBI taxonomy): domain Eukaryota; kingdom Metazoa; phylum Chordata; class Actinopteri; order Cypriniformes; family Botiidae; genus Botia; species Botia almorhae. Next base: position 48,116 of record JAZGTJ010001328.1, on the reverse strand, counting down.
TGATATCCATTAGTGAGGGAGCACGACATGCCCATGAAACGCTGCAACTAGTTCCCTCAGCTCTCATTGCAGCTGCACCTAATCAGGCAGTCTGCTTGCTTCCTGCCCTTAACTACCTACAGGCAAGCCAACATTGGCTCTCGCTGTCCCATTGCCCATGCTGGTCTGTACTCTGAAGGAGAAAAACAACACAGAGCCTTGTAATTACAGAGGCTTCCTTCAACATTAGTAAGTTTCATCATTGGTATAAACCAGGACTGGCAACTCCAACATAAGAAAGGTATAAGCTGCAAGTTAATCCTTAAGCAAACAAAGTACAAAAATAAAAGTATTAACAGCTTTAAATGGGAATATATGCCAGAAGTTAGTGAGGCTATCTGATAGAATGCAGCATCTATGCACATCTTACTTCTCAAACTAACTCTTGTAAACAGAAAAACGCAGGAGGTCTATGTCTCAAGCAGTGACCCTCTGTGAAAGGAAACAGCGCTGCTGGGCACTTAATTGGCCTATTGAACTCTTATCTCACCTCACTTTGCCAGGAAACTCAGTGCCATTATAGGACTGACATGGTGATGACACATGAACACCAATCACAGCACAATACCCCATTCAACAGCCTGCATTAAAAGAGAAAGTCGACAGGTCTTGCCTTATCATTCTGACTGGAGACGAGAAACAGTCCACAGTGCAAGTGAGTGCTGAATTTTGTGAAAGAAAAAAGTAGAAGAAAAGGAACATGATGTAATGGCAGTTCCAGAGATGAGGACCTTCAGAATGTCATTGCTGGTTTCTTATCTCCAAACCTTGACAAGCTTGGACACCTTGACCTGTCAAAGTTCTGGAAGGGTGGAGGTGATTGGGGTGCTTTTGGTGTCAATCACCTGGCTGTATTGTTTAACAGTTATGCTTGCTCCATAATTCTAAAACATCATAAAATGACCAATGACATTTATTATTATTGGGGACAATTTGCTAGGTTTATGAATTTTTTTACAGCCTGGTCAGTGTGAGACACTAAATGAGGCAAAGTGTAAGAGTCTATGACAAAATCGTTATGAAACGGATGCATCAGATAAAGCAGTCACCAGTTTTGTTTACTTAATTTACATGGAAATGGTTAAAGTAAACAAAATCAGTTAAAAATCAGTTAAAGTTAAAACAACATTTTAACACTGTAAGTCAACATGATGACTTACTAACCTGTACAGTATATAGGCTACCTACATAATGCACTTATTTTCCCCCGAGCAAATGGCTGTTAAATTGACCTCCTTGAGGCATTTTTCAATAATTCAGATAATATTGGCATGCGTTGGAATGACATGCAAGCGGACGAGTAAGAAATAATGCTTGTTTGCTTGTTGTTACAGTCTGTAAAAAGAAAAACAACATTCTCTCTACACTTGATTTCAAAACACTAAGCTTTGTAATCTGCCTCTACAGCAGGACAGCTGCTCACAATAATAACCTGATGAATCTGATTGGTACAAAGAAAGAGGCGTATCCAAAAGTAATTGGCTGAGGTGGAGCTACATTTATTAAAGCACGTAGCAACATCACATGCATTTGAATTGTCTGTCTCTTCAGTGGGAAAATCAGTGAATGCAAAATTCTTTAGGTTTTAATTTGGACAGAGCACTAACCGTCTAAAATTCATACACAACAGACGGCTTAGTGCAAAGGACATAGTGTATTCAACTTTTGCGAACATACAGTATAAAGTCCAGTTTTCTAGATTGCATAGTATAGTATAGCATAGCAGTGCTGGCTTCTCAAATTGCAGAGTTTCAGTCACAGAAAGCCAAGTCATTGTTTATAGAGGAGATGCTGGTCAGATGGAAAAGAGAAATGCAAATTCTTCATGTGAAGTGAAGTAGTTGTTTAAAAAGGTTTTTCATGGAAATGGCAAAGAATATAACACCCCATTATAAGCATCCACTTATTTTTCCCTCGGATTGCAAGGTAAACTATAAATAACTATAAAGTATTAAAATAAAAGTTTAATACATTATTACAAAAGTGTTAGCCTTAAAAAAAATCAAGCTTTCCATTTCTCTGAAACTATCCAGAACTGGATAGAGATAAATGATTTGTGCATTACTGCTTTTAAAAAGGCCAAAAAAGTGCAATTAGAAGATTCACCTTTAATTGCAACAGACAGGAAGGTCTCATGTGGTTCAACACTGGTTCAGTCACCCAGAGAAATCTAGACGTCCCAGACTAACAAAGCTTCATTTCATCAATAGATTCCTGGAAAACACATTTAAAGGCACATTGCCACATGGATTTCTCGGGTAGGTTACTGAAAACTATCGCCTAAGCTCTAATGAGTGATTCGTGATTGGTGGCTGTTCTAGCTCATATCAAGTCACAAAATAAAGTGAAAGAGGTCAAAGAAACACCATCACAAAACAAACCTAAAATATAAAATTCTGGGACTGAATCACAGTCAACAGATTAAGTGAGCAATAACCTTCACTTCCTGAAGGAACAAATATCGGGTTTCATACATCAACCACAATACACTCTCACAGACACATTCATTTAATTTAGTTGGAAATTCAATATTGTACTGCTAATTACTTGGCTGTAGACAATAAGTGATGAGCTGAAAGTCCGGTGTAACTTTGCAGGGTTAATTGACAGTACAGTACTTCTCAACTAGCTTTTATTCTGTATTACTGTGTGTGCAACTGTTTTTGCTTGAAACAGACGCCTAGTCACATTTAAATAACAGAACTATTTCGTTTTTACTCTAGCTACAGGCACTACAGTTGCCATACAGTTCAGAAATATACTACGCTATATTGCTACACTGTATATACTACACTGAACCATACTACACTGTGCATTTACACTAATGCATAGTGTAAATATACAGAAATAAAATGAACAGCTGAAAATGACAAAGTACTCACACTCAAGAAAATGCTGTCAACACAGATAAAGTCCATGGCAAAATAATTGTACAACTATTGTTGTACAATTATATGTGTCAAAAATGTTTAAAGCTCAGAGAGAATTAAAACAGCCATTATGGTGGTCGTCAACAGTCAGTTCGAAGCTGGAATAATGCAAATTATTTGGAACCGAAATCTGTTAGCATTTTATTTTTTCTTATCAAACGATTTTGTTCCAAATGGTCTGTGATGTGTAAAACAAAGACAAGGGCTTTGGAGATGAAACTGTATCTTCATGGCTGATGAGATTTCAAAATCCTGTGTGTGTATAATGAGCAATTCTCTGACTTGGGATGGAAGGAAGTCGGATTGACAGAAACAAATGATATTTATGATGTTTAGCGTTTGTAACTAATTAGAATGTCATTTAAACAAATCAAAGACATTTAGAACCACAGAGATTGCCTCGGCTGATTCTTATTTTCTCCAAAGCAGAATTATTGTATTTACTGAGAACTGTTCCAGACAAATTATCCACACCCCTACAAATAGCTTTTTTGTTTAGACACTTATAGCAAACAACAATGTATGGATGGTCTTTTTCAGTCCAAAGTCAAGAACAGAAGCTGTAATTTGAAAATTAAACTAATTCACAGAGCATATGGGGATCTGAATATATACAGTATGTGGATAGGAGAGGTCTAGCATGAAAATAGCTGTGAAAATGAGGCATTGAGAAAAGCTATTATACTGTATCTAATATCTCAAACATTTATAGGCAATTGTTTGTGAAACACACAGCCAGAGAACAATAATGAAGGACTGCCATGTTGATCCCAGATTATGATTCATTTCAGGGGAAAGAAATACAAACACATTTAAGCACTACATTCCTGCAGAAGGATTTAATTCTGAATTAATAATTCATTAATAGGTTTAAAAGTACAAAGCTTTTAGAAATTGCAGTCGCTTAATGCAAAAAAAAAATCTTATTTTCTGCAGGATCAAATTTAACTTGATATGACTAATGTATGTCATTACTGTCTTAATATTGCCTTGACTGTTCTTAAAAGATGTATTTACATATACGGGCAAAGTAAAGCTCATGTTTTAAAATATTTTTGTCCCCCCCAAATGCACTGTGCCACTTATCTGTACATACATGGGGATTTTTAATACTATTTCAACTGTTCCAGCACAATTATAGCATTAATTCGGAGTCTAAAACAGCCAAACATCACGTTCAAATAAAATCCTGACAGATGCATTAGCATGTTCCTGTGACAGCTTTCAAAGGACTCATCACAAAAAATAAAAGTGTTCTTTGTTGGTTCCCAATGTTTGTGTAATGTCAGTCATGCCAGAGTCACATACATGTGACATTTTCCATATGCTTCTGCTCTGTTTTAAAGCTTATAAAGGAAGACATGGAACAGGCAGTCACATGCACACAAACAAATTATGGTGACTGCTTTGCCACATCACATAGACTTACAGATTGCCATTTCCATGTTGAAACATCAGATTTTCTGTCCCTGTCTGAGAGGGTGAGTAAAAGATAACAGAAAGTGGATTAAAGGTGCACTCAGTAATTTTTGCCTTATTAAAAAGTTTTACGTATAAAGGATTGAGATAAGGACTCTTTCTTTTTAGTTTTACAGGTTGTTTTTTCTGCATGGGGGAGCGTGTCACCCCCTCATAGACTTCGCCATTTTGACCTAACGTGACTAGATGAGTGATTATTGATATTAACACTTAAGTTTAAAACTAACAGCTAAAACAAAAGAACAGACAAAAGAACAACTTAACAAGCAAACCATGTGGTACAACATAATAATGGAGCCCAATTCGCACACGTGCAATCCATCAGTCTAACTAGAATAAGTGGAAAAATAAAATGCTCAATCACAAGATTTCTGTCAGATAAAATAAACTTTAATGATCCACAGCTTTCATGTATTGAGGATAAATGCAGAAACATCAAGCACAGAGAGTGAACACACATCATTCACAGCCTCTACTACAGGCAGTGAATCATGAGAGTGCAGGCACAGTGCATTGAAGCAGCTGCCCTCATAAATGGACAAAAAGGAACAAGACATAAACTAAACCATTTGAATCACTCTCTTTTGCATCTATAAGATTCATGTTCAAACCCTGAACCTTTTAAAAATGCACAGAGAAAGTGAATGTTGCTTTTGGAACATGGGGCCATATGGTGCAGTGTGTAAATAAATGTTACTGTGATTTATTTTTGGTGATATAAAACAAGTTGCTGTGATACCTCCTCCTTCCTGATACCTCCTTGGGTTCTGTTGGTGCACAGCTGAGCAGTTATCCCACTCAGTTTATGGTAATCTTTCAGGGGGCCCCTATTATGTTTATTCCTCATTAAAATTTGATCAGCCACGGCAAATTGTGGAGATTAGGATGGGATGGAGAGATCTCTCTCGTTTGGCTGTCTGCTAACAGATTTATGTTTTTCTTCACACTGATTCAGGCTTATCAGATCTCTGCAACCAGATGTTCATAAAGTGAGAAAGGAGAGATGGTCTGGTGCCGTGGAGCCTAGAACAAGCATCCAAACCAAAGTTTTAAAACATAAATGTTTGGATGGACAGAAAAAACATTTGTCACACTCTGTCATGTAACTGATACAGTAAACATGGGCACACACTATCTAGAACTACATTACCCATCATGCCTTTGATCCCATCATGTTACTTCTTCCATCAGCAGAGGGAAGCTTTCAAATGAACTGAATCAATTTCAAATGCATGAATTATTTTTTTCATAAAGTACCATGAATATTATGGTGTAAATTCTGATTATGCAATATGTTGCTAGTAAGTTCATCCCCCTCCAACTCAAAGTTTATAGCAGTAACTACAAAAAGATGAGACTAGTATATACTACATCACTTTCGTATTAGCAGAACCGAAATATATAACTGCATTGAAAAATTCTTGAAATTCAATGTGTTTCAATTGATAGGTCAGATTAATTTTATGAAGCCACAAAAAAAAGCACTTACAAGATAATCTTGGTTGTATGAGGCCGTTTGGAAGTACTTCAGCATAAGAGTAAAGTAAATGAATAAAAGTTTGATTTGAAAAGTTCATGAGGTGGTAAAATAACCATTGTAGCTCTAACAAAAATTGAAAAAAAAGTACCATATGTTGGTGTAAGGCTATCGCAGCATGAATTTTACATTTATTTAAACGTTACCTCTCAAACACTTTCCACCTACTTATTTGATGTACAACACTACATCTGTTGTATTAAAATATCAGACTGGAATAGTGGGTCAAGGAGGTGAAATGTGTAGGAGTTCACATGTGTGATTTAAAATGGTATACTTCTCCACTAACTGCTGTGCGTCACCACTGTTCTGCTCATCATGAGGTTCTAGGAATCCTGAGGATCCTTTCTGGTAATGAGATTGTGATAATGTTAGAGATCAACATTAGGGTCACAACTGCTTTGGGGGCTTTACTGTTTACTAGTTATATATAAAGCAATATATGTATACATATACTGTGGTTCTCACAACATTATCAGAATTTAACTACTCATCCTATTGGTGCTAAACTGGAGTGAGGGTGATACATACACAAATAATAGCTACGTAACATACTGTATAAGGTACATGTATGCACAACCAAGTATAAAACTAGGACACTTTCATGACACGTGCACATAATTAATTTCTAATTAATTAATACCATTATAATTGTAAACATGCCATTTGAATATTGCACTTGTGCACTACTATAGTTTACATAAAAATTTCATTTTCATGTTTGTTATTGTATTTATATGAAAATACACCATATGATATGTATACACCATCTCCACAAATCAGTACAAAGGTAAACGCGCACAAAGCTGACCATTTGCTTCTGTATTTTACAGAACTATAAGCTTAAAGAGATCTTGGGGGGGGGAAATCAAAGCCATGAAAGTTTTAAATTGCACACACAGTTTAAAGATGCTGCAAGCACACAATAACTGCTAACAAAAGCAATATTCACAACATGCTATTCTGAGAACATTAGAATATAAAATCTCTCAATAGCTTATGTGTATGGTACACAGGAGACAGTTTAGTGTTTCAAATATTATAATCAAATCTAGGTTGTGCTGTAATTCAGTTTCATTTGAACATTTTGTTATCAGCAACACTGTAATTGCATTCTTTATTTTTGCAAATCAAGTGTCATTCAGAACCGGTCAATGGCACATTTACACAATACAACACAGTAATGAGCCAGACAAACAGCATTATAAGAAAAAAATACTTTCTGCCTCCAAAAGTGCAGCATGGGAAGATAGAAAATAATATAATGATAAACTAATGAATGGTCCATATATATTTCTAAAGGATCTCTTATGAATATCAACTAAGCACTAAGCTGCAGGCTATGGTAGAAAAGAGCAACTTTCTCCTGCTCTGGGAACACTTTTCTCTTTCTCTCTCTAAAGAAATCAACTAATGGGTGTTACCACTACACAGCTTAAGCATCTACACAGGCTAGACACACACACAATTGCCAGTTGACAAAGCTTTCAAACTATGAATCCAATTAAAGCCAAAACAAAAGCAATATTTTCAAGAGAGAGCTGCTCGCAGATCCTGGAGAGGCTGCATAATTTATGTTTGTCCTTTTTTCTTCCTTTCCACTTTGAATTGAGTCTCATAAAACCAGCACCATTTCAATAATGCACGACCTGTGGGTTTGTTAATAGGCTTTGTAGTCGCAATAATGTACTTTCCTACATGGCTGACGGAGATTATGGGCTGGCTCTCCGGGTTGCCAGCAATCGATCTTTTCTAATACCTCTTTGCTCCCCGGTTGCCATTATTCAGCCCCCGCCCAGCACCCATCATAGCACAAATGTTAAAGCAAGTCCAACTGCTCGAAGCATCAGTGGGGATAAAGTGAGAAGAAAGAGGAGAGCTGGAGCCCACAGAGAAATGGGCTGTTGTAATCCATTAAATTCTGCCTCTCTGTCCTCTTGAATCTGATTATTTGAATAATTAAGAGAAATCACTCAAGCAGAAGTTCAATAAGCTTTTACATATTCAGCACCCTCGCTGCCTACCAACCTAAAATGAGGGCAAACACTGCATCTGCTTTACACAATGTAATCTGATTGTGCGCATGTGGCGTCATGCAAACAGTGGAAAAGAGAATGTGTGGGAGCATTTATATTTTTAATGTTGACACTGAGAGCATCAATCTTACAAAATATCAATGCTAAATGATTGTAATATTTTAGTATGCTTATCATAGTTGTGTAGGATCTATTTGTCCCTCAGTTTATTTGAACATGAGTAGATCTGCTGGAAAGTGCTGCCAAGCTAAGTGTGACATTTGTAATAGTATAAGCTAGATTTTTGTAGTGTTTGATATAATGGTGTAATGCTCTATAATTGTTGATAATAAGTGGAAAACAAAACAGGTGTCTTATAATTTGCAGTTAATGTCTATGTAATATTAATTATGGCTTTTTAATGTTCAGTACTTATAATTATATATTTAACATTGTGTATTAGAAAAGATAGTATATTAGAAAAAAAACAACACATTACTTTATCTTCCTGTAATATTATTTATCTTAATCTGCAATGTGAAATGTAGTCTTAAGCAAGTCTTATAGCAAGTCAAGGGCTGTTTTCCAATAACATCTTGAGATCACACTGTTCTTGTGTCTTGTGTACTAATTACCAGAAAAAAACAGTTCACCTCATCTGATGCTGAACACAAGGCTTTTGTATTCAGTGTCAGTCTGAAATGAGAAGGTGAGGAAGTAAAGACAATTTGAGGCTGACCTCCAGTTCAGGGCAATAACTATGTGCTTCCCCATAGACTAATAATAAAAAAGAGAATCAGGGAGGATAAGAAGCACACACTATGACGTCAAACTGTGCTTATCTGTTTAGCTGTCTTGATTAGCACCATAGTGGTTGCTGGAGAACACATGCAGCCTTCTTCCTGGCTTGTCTTAGGAGAAAGGTCCAAGGTAGCGTGTGGAATATTTCCCTGAGGAAATGTGCCCTGGGCAGATAAGGTGCAGGGCCAGATCGAACTCCAGGGGGCCATGAGCCACTGAAGTGTCTCTGCAGTGAAAAGGGGCACCAGTCATAGCAAAGAATGTAGGACAAAGAGTGAATAGAAGCCATGATGCAGAACATGGTCCTCAGAACAGTTCCTTTAAATGAACAACAAGATTCTCCTGAGTCGCCTAAGCTCCTCATCCTCCGGGACAAGAGAACTTTCCTGAAAACTGACACAATATGAGTTCTGCCACTGGGCAAATGTAACTTCTGAGGATTTTTTTTTAAAAGCAATATTGTCTTTGTCCATTCATCCCTGCTAGACCCACTAGGCGTGTTAATTAGAGCTTGGAGTCTATCTACAAGAGAAAAGTTGGATTAATGTTTCAAATTTAGCTTTATATTGAGTGGATTTAAAGACGAAAGGTTTGATGATGGGATAAGTTCTTTTGATTCGTTCTGTAGGACAGAACAGAGTAAAAACAATGTGAATGATTGAGATAAATGAGTGTCCAATGCTGTGATTGTCTGGTAAAAATAGTCCACAATTTTCTATGATTATGCCATTGTTTAAATCATGTTTATCACAGGTCTGGCAGAAGGAACCTCAGTCCATCCAACAAGACTTCAGTGGATCAGTGTTGACATGCACAAAATCTAACAGGTATCTACCGAAAATCATAAAAACAATATTGTTTTTACATGCAAATCAATGAACTTCCTACATGAGATTTTGAGGTTAGCCGGGTTTCTCACAGGTAGTGACATCACTAGCAAGAGTTTTTAATTTTACTCTTTTTGCATCAACTGCATGAGTCAATATTTACTATATCACCTTTCTTTAATGGCTTTCCCTTCTGCATTGTATTGCATTGCATTTATTGCATTATGACAAATTGTTAGTGACGTTTTTTCATTTGCAAGCTGTTTTGTATTTAAAGGTCTACTGAATAAAAAAATGTGAATAGTAGATCAGTGAATAAGTGATTCTGGCTTTATATTGGTAATGTCCAGAAATCAAGACTCAACACACACATCACTTTTCTGTGCCACTTCATCAGAGTTTCTGTGCAGATAATTTGTTGCAGAGGATTTGTGGGGAGATTGAGATTAATTGCCTTTCTAATTGAAGCACATGTTAGTGTGTAGATGATAGATTGTTAACAAGAACTCCACCTGTGTATATCGCTTACCTGGCCACTGGAGACAAGTATTTAAGAAAACTGTCATGATATTCAGTAGGGCTGTAATGACATCACATGCACACAAACATTCTAAACGACATCATTACTTTCTGAAATGACACCATCTTGTGCATAAAAATTTGTGTTTGTGATTATCTGAGTATTTTGATTTGTTTTATTATTGTGTTTATTTATTTTAATGTCTTTTACTGCATATATGTGGATGAGTTGTGTCAGGCCTGGCAACAACATTGTGTGTAAAGAGAAAGTCGTCATATATTATATTATTACAGAACAACCACTTGGACATATTTTTAATTATTTTAATACTCGTATTCAGTGGGAATTGGACATTTGGTGTGGAATGGTGTTAGGTTATATAATCCATCACTTTGGGTGCAATAGACAAGTGACAGGTACTGTAGCCATAAAAACGATCTTCTCTTCTTCTGAACACACCAGACATATCTGACAGGTGCCACAGACCTTGAAATAGAGGATGGATTATTAGCTTAGACTCTTCTTCGTCAAATTATCCTCTATATCTCCCCAGAGATGGGCAGGTAATTAGCTCCTAATACAGACCACTGTCAAATATATAGAGATTTATACATAGATAAATGAAAGAATAAGACAGAGAGAAAGAGTGAAAGAAAAAGTTGTTTGACAACAAACATTATTGTGAGAAGGTGTGGTGTGACTTCTGTGATATAGTCATTAGTTAACTTGGTGAACTTGGTTTATTAATTTCTACAACAGTTATGGTTTAAATCTTTTTTTGTGTCATAGTCAACAGCTTTGCTGTCAGTTAGACATTATTAACGTATTAACACCACACTCTAACCCTAACCACCTAAAACCCAGCTATTTGTGACATTATAATTGTTACTTTAGCAAACAAGCTTCTAAATAACAAATGCTAACAGGTTACCATTTTGTCTTACCTGGCTATTTAAGTAAATAATTAGTTAGGAATTATTGAAATATTGTCACTCAGTATCCAAATAAAATCAAGCATGATGCTAAAGCAATGTGTTAGGCATCTATTTTTACAATCAAAAGTTAAACGATATCAAGCAAATAACAAGGAAATAATTAATTTGTAGTGAAACTGCAAGTATTAATTTAGTTTCAACCACTTTATAGCTCCCACATAATAAATGGGTTGAGTCATCAATAATTATATTTGCAACTCAGTCGTGAATGTGATTTTTACAATATATAATTCAGAAAAGGCTGTTTAAGCCTCTTTAAAGAAGCATTAATATAAGTAGCCCTGTATTAATAAATCACCAGGCATTCGCAGACCAAATGGAACATAATTTTACTTTAAGATTATTGCTGCAATGCACAGTACTGTACAAATATTGATATCAGTGCATGTTAGTATTTATCTGTAATATCCAGGACAAGACTGGTAAATAATCTGCTCTTAGGCATGTAGCTGTAATATATGAACAAAACATTAGCATGCATGTAACCAAACACAAAAGTGTCTGGCAAGCTACATCATGTGAAACAATGATAGACTGTTTTTTGAAATGTAGTTAACCTCTGAGATTTAGGTTTTAAACGGGTGATAAATTAGGCTGTCAGGCAGAAACAAAATTACATCTGAACCTCGCTGGATAAATCATTCAGGCACCGGGACTTTTATTCAGCTCATTATTTTGAGATAAACACCTTCAAAGTTCAATTGACTTCACTTGATTGATAGGAAAGTTTTACTCTCCTTGGTTACTTGTGCTAAGCTGAAACTGACATGCCGGTGGCTGATGTGTTAAATAGGAACTTACAGCATGTATTAATGTCTATGTGAGAATCAGGATATTGCCAACATTACAGCAAAATCTGTCGGTTTGCTGCTTAGTTAAATTGTATTAGAATGAATACTAAATGTTTTAGTACGATTGATGTAAAGCTTTAAAGACAACAAATAATGGCACCAGGGGCGACTCTGTGTTCAGTGGATGTTCACGGCTTTTAGACCAGACTTCTACTAATTTATATATAGTCAGCCTTTGATGAAACACTAAACTGATGCAATTTAAAATAAAAGTGAAAATGTTACATCTGCGATGTGTTATTTTTAATAAAGTAAATCTTTGAATATTCTGAGAGCTAAAACTACAGTAGAAAGGTCAGACTAACCTTAGGCAGCTTCAAACACACCAAAAGGTCAGAAGTTGTTTTTAACACTGCACATACTTTAAAACACAGTAGTTAAAAATAAACTCAAGAATTCCTTTTGTCTTTCAGCAGTTGGCTACAGGTGACTGTTTGATGTCACTGACTCAGTCACAGACTGTTTTAAAGTTTGCAGTTTGCTCCATGTGCTTCTGAGAAAACTATAGCTGCTGTATTTGGCAAAGTTTGCACGGTTCATGGCTTGTGTCTTAATATAAGTTTTTGCAAGAACTGCAAGTGGTGATGCAAATTCCCCAAGCTCAACTGAATATTCATAACTATCTCCTAGAGCCATGTCTCTGAAATATTTATACATTTGGATGGAGAAAACTCTGACCAGAAGTTGACAAATTGGTTTCTCTAATTTCTTTGGGGTCGTCTGCAGAACGGAACGCTATACTATAATTGAGCTTTCGCTTTGTTGAAGAATAAAACACGCTACCATGCGCCAGCATTAAATCCAAGTCAAAAGCCTGATTTGCAAGACTAAGTCTGATTTATAGGACAGAATTACTGAACAAAAATAATCATGCGTGAACACTTGGAAAGTACAAGGTGATAAAAACATTTAGAGCTTTACAAAAGCATTTAAAGTCGCAAAACTCCACACAAAACCCGGCAATAATAATCTGTATAGAGTTGTACAATCTCAAGAACAGACAGTTGTTCTTTTCTTTGTTATTAATCACAAGGAATGATAACATTGTGGTTTATCTCTTCTTTCATTGTACAAATCTGTAACATCTCAGGCAGATCTGAGGACATTGCATCATCAATGCATCATATATGAATGTTCTGTGAGGAAAACAAATACAAGTTGTCCTGTTTGTTTTCCTTATGTGAATACCAGACCTTAACTGCAGATACTTTCTTGTGATTAAAGCAATACAGCAGTGGATGAATTATTTCTCTTCTGTCTACATAGAAAATGTCTCAAATTTATTAAATGTACAGTTTGGATGTAAAATAATGATTTGGTTTCAGAAAAAAGAAAGACAGAAACAACATGTTCAGACATGGCCTCATATTTTCATACCCAATTGTAAGTTATCATGTATTTCCATAAACAGATGCAGTAACATGCCCTGTGTGAAGCATACTGTACATACAGTACAGCATTCTGACAGCAGAGCAAGTGAACTGCACAAAGTACTGTATGATTCTTCAGCTCTGGAACGGATGTCCCTCAAGAAATAATTCCACTTGTGAGCATAAGGTAATAGAATAATTCAACCAGAGAAACCTACTTTACTGTAGAGGAACTCCCCTCTAACTGTACTTTGTGCTCTGCCTATCAGATAAATGTGGACTGTATTCTATTCTCCTCTCCATTACCATTATCATTCTGGATCATGCTGGGAAATTCAGCACACCGCATAGCGTTGGTAATACATAGGTGCCAAATAGATGGCTGACAAAACATGTCACAATAATAATTGTGCCCTGCCCCAGGTTACTGTACTTGACAAATAGACAGTGAACATGACGCTTAAGCAATTTTAACATGATACCAAGATGATGCTAGAGCACCACTCCTGGAGTGTTTACACATACTGATTTGGCAGGTTATCCACGGCAAGAAGAGATTGAACACAGAGATTGGTTTCAGAATACAGCGTAACAGAAGGATTCTCATGCTTTGTCTGCAGCTTGTCTTGTAGCTGCCTGATCACCTGTGACTGAAAAGCTACTTTGAAGTACTCTACATTTTTTTTTTAAAATATGGGTAGTTAGGTACAATACAAGCTACGGTACTACTTAAAAATTAGCTAACTGAATTGAAGCTACTGATGAGGACAATATTTATAAATAACTGATGATAATTAATCATTTAATTAGAGCTACTTATATGATACAGGATACAGTGATACAGGACAAGTACCTCAAGTTTAAAAAGCAGTACAAGCACAGAATCTTTAGACACAAAAGTATTGACATAAATGGATGGCACCTTATTTATAGCTTTTCATACCAGAATCGAAGTCAGGCAAACAGTATGTTAAGGGTTTAAGTCAACAGATGATTTATATGATAAACAAGAACTCCAATGGCAGATAAAAAATGTATTTACAATGTTGAATAAAAACAAAACACAGAATCAAAGGAAGAATAAGGGGGTTTGAAGATGGGGAGGGTGAAGTCCCCCAAAACAGTCAATCTTGTGTTGAATTTCTTTCATTTCTTGACAATACTACTGAAACAGACAGAGCGAATGGAAAATGGAATTTGTGGAAACAGGCTTTTAGACTTCCATGACAACTGATGGGGGAAGAAATAAAAGAGAAGGGATTGGTTGCGACATTGTGTATGAAGGAGATGCCACAGACCAAGGTAACATAAAGAGATCCTGTTGTCAGTCAACTGTGAAAAGTTGTTTTCTGCACTGTCATTTGAAGTTGGATGAAAAACAGAAACACACAGAGAGAGAGAGAGAGCTGTTGGCCTTCCTCACATTCCCACCCACATTTTTTTTTTCCGTATGCAAGAAAACAGTCCTGTCCTATGTTCAGTTTTAAAGACACAACTAGGTGTGAACTGTTGCGTGCTGTGTATTGCTAGTTCAATGCTACATATTTATTAAAACAAATGCCTTAGGCCGTGTCTCACATTTGCTCTGAGATCACACAGAACCCCCTGAATGTACCATTTGAAAAATAGGTAAAAATAGGTGAGCTAAATGTGACTACTGTAAATATAGACAGGGGCACCTGTGTGAGAGTGCTGGGTCGGGTCTTATTGGGTTGGGATTATTCTGTCAGTTATGACTTCATTTAAACCTTGATTCTGGGTGAAGTTTGGTGTTTTCCACATATGATTTCAAAACACTGCCATTGGTTGGCTAAACATATAGTGCTGCCCCAAACTCATGTCATTAGTTGAGACTATGTTTATGTACTTGATTGTTTTGGATGCTCAAGCACAGTAGAGTATTTTATTTACTTACTGCAAAGTCATGGTCACCTATAAAGATGTCATCAGACATTTTCAAGAGGTCATCAGTATTGATGTTAGACAAAAGCGTTCTGTAGATTTCACTCAAGAAATACCAGCTTAAAAGAAATATTCAAATGACTTTGCAATTATTAAAAACAGTTTACTAGATGTAGTAGAAGACAAAATACATGCTAAAACAAGCAAAATTAATCTTGCTTTGGAACTCTGCACAAATAGGAGAATAAGACTTCATAATGCTGTATAAAGTAAAGTAGTAGAGTCATACAACATGTTTAAGAAAGGAGAGAAGCAGACACCTCCTCCCAGGGGGTGGAGAGACAGAGCTGAGTGGGAAGAACTGAGGTAAAGCAAGATTAAAAATAGTGCAGCGGGTGGATGAGAGAAGGAAGGTGTGTATTCCGGCAAAATGTGCTTTCAGATGGGAGTTCAAACCGCCTTCTAATGAGCTCTCCAATCAGGTTGTTTTAGCTGCATTTGACAAATTAGCATTTTTCAGCTCGTCTAAGCTAGCCTGTGCCATCTGCTCAACACACTCGCTCCCACGGAGATTGTGTTAATTAAGCTCCTGACTAAGAGATGGAAAATGCTCACTTTAAAAACAGAACGTCATCAACCCTGAGCTTGAATCAACCCTGAACAAAATTACAGCTGATATAGACGTTTTGGTAAATATGTGTTGAACCGTGTGTAAAATTGCAATATAAAGCTTAAAAATGGTCTTTATGGGTTTGCAAAAAATGAACTGAAAAAAAATTAAATAAAGAAAATGCATACAATAATGAAGTGACGTAATTGTCAGGTATTGTAAGCCTTACCTGAAATGTGACATCTGCAATTAACCTATATCAGTAGGGAGAGAACACACACACACACACACACACACACAATGCAAGTCAAAGTATTTCACACTGTATACACAAGGAGGTGTACAAAGTGTGATTCAAACACAAGTCTAGTGTCATCACACCATCCAAGAGTGCTAATGACCTCAGCTAATGCCCTCAGGCTTTTAATAATGTTGAGATTGTCCTACACACAGAACAAACATGCACTGTGAACCAGTCATTATTGCAAATTGGTGATGATCATGGTCTTATCTGCAGAAAATTGGTTGCCTGTGACAACAGTTAGTTGCGTACAGTTCAGCAGCCATTACGCAAAAATATTTTACATGGAATGGTGTGATTCAAGTATTCCAGAAAGCAGTGCAGAAAAAAACAATAAAATTAATAAGCGACTGTAGTGCAAGTACAGCAGTGGGTGTGTTTGTGCATGTGTGTGCTTCCATACTGGCAATGTTGCCTTATACATAGGGCCAGACTTGGGTTCATTAATGCACACTCATGTATGAAACAGAGAGTTCAATGGCAGGAAGCCTCTCCAGCAGGTGGCTGCTTGAAAGCATAATCAGAGAGAGAGAAAGACAGAGAGTAAGATAAACAGAGGGAGTTAAAGGGTTAGAGAGAGAGAGAAGTGCTGGACAACATGGAAAATCACTGAGAGCTGTCAGGCAGGGGTTGTTATGTGAGATGTATAAAAGCATGAGGTAATAGTTGAAAGGCGTTTGGATGATTATATGGTAATATAAGATGGTGCGCTTCAATACCAAAAAAGGAGACAAAAAAAAAGCAGCAATAAGAATAGCTGTGATGTTTTTCTCTGCTGTGCTTACAGTTTTGGCTATAGTGTCAAGTGTTTTAAAATGTTCTTATAACATATATAGAGAAACATATATATCATATATAATCATATATAAGCAGAAAAATCACACCAAAAACGTGAGGACATTTTAGATGATCTTCATTGGTATAAATAAATAGACAAAACCCATCAAATCATGTACTCTTACCCTATGAGAAGAAATGTTCATGTAAATAAAATTTAAATCTAGATTTTCCGAAAGGTTACTTTGTATTAAAATGTGTTGGGTTGGGGTATAGAAAATATAGCTTGAGAATTAAATTTTAGCTCAAAATGAAAACAATATTAATGTGTGTGCATGCTAGTGAGTGTCCACACGTTTTTTTTTTACCTGTCAATTCATCACAAATTCAAATAAAAAAAGGTGCAGAAAAGAACACAAATATGTATTTGATAAGCTTTCACTGCTTTGAGGTTCCTTTTATTTAAATAACAACATACTTTTCGCCCTACGTTTCCTTTCAAAAAGCCAACGTGCTACAAATTTTTTTCTTCATTAAAAAACTGAGCTAGACAGGAAGCCCACACTTCAGACAGGCAGTCATGAAAGGCAGCCGTAGCTAGCAAATTCTTTTGTCTGTCTGTGGCTCTCAAGGTTTGATTTTGTAGTTGTGTCTGTCTACCTGTCATCAGCCTTTAAACTGTTCATTTATGTGTCAGAAAGTATCATGGCTCTGTGTTTGTGATCGCATCATGATGAGACACCTGTTTCTGTTGCAGAGATGAAGAGAGGGGTTTCATTTAAAGAGATGTGCTTGTAAAACTGTAAAACTTTTCATACATGTTTACTGTAAAGTTAATCTTTACGCATTGCGACCACATTGACGTGCAGTTTTAGCAAAAGCACTACAAGAAAGTTAAAGAAGTAAAACGCAAATAAAAGGATACAAAGAAACGAAAAACAAGAAAAAATGAACAAGTATAGGAGGATTGTTTTTTCATTTGGTACCAGGAAGCAAACATGGGTTGCTGCAAATGAATTTCTGTTTATTTTTAAAGTGACGATTTCTTTCTTCAGCAACAGCTGAAAAGCAAACTAACAACTGAACAACATCTATTATCTCTCTTACATATTCCTTCCCTTTTTCTTTTTCCCCATCAATCTGTCTCTCTCTTTCTGAGTACGGCGTAATATTAATCCTCATTATGTACCACCATGAGTTTGATATTACCAGCATTAGCCTGGTGTGAGACCACGTAGCATCATGCTGATATCAATATACTCTGCATACAAATGTGACTCAATTTGTGGTATAAAAGTGTGTGCGTGCTTTTGTCCTCCTCTCCACCAGCTGTTCCCATTCACTCTGCATCCTAGTACGGCAGGGATTGGTAATTGGCAATGAGCACATAAAGCTATATCTATGCACACTAGTGTGCTGGGTGTAATTGAAAACAGTTTGACACAAATTGGTGTATTTCTTTGCTATGATTTTCTCCCCCTGGGCAGCCTGGCTGTGAAATTTAGTCCAAATGTTTTAAAGGTTTTGTACAAGACAACTCAGGAGCTGCTGAGAAAATGAGTCAGTGATATTATTATTTTATTAGGATCTTCAAAAAAGAAGCCCTTTATGTATTTTTTTAATAAATAATATTATGCATTATGCATTCACAATGAGCATTTCAAGATAATGGTTCCAAAGGCATCTGCAATCTTGAATTTTTTATAGCCTGAAGTAGTAAAAAAGTCAGACTCATAGAGAAATGTTTTATGCAATGAGTCCGCAAGTTAGTATTGCAGTTATTGTACAGTCCCTGTCCATGGTGCTGAACTAAGCTCACAGCACGTTCTCTCCACTGTGCGTATCCCTGTCCATGGTTTCAAAGCCAGATGACCACAGATTTCTGTTTGTGTCTGGGATTTCTCTGTCCTGTGAATCAGTTCTGTTCAATCAGTCCTTCTCTCTCCATGGTTTTTTCTTCTCACTGTCATTCAAGGTTCCACTCTGAAACAAAAGAAAAATTGTTTTGAAACTGCTCAGCACAGATCAGCAGTAATCTGTCATTTTGTGCCACTTCTAACAATTAATGTAACAAGTTTATTAAAGTTTTTATTAACTTTTCTGATAACTCAGATCTGACTGAAAAAAGAAATTAAAGAAAAACACATTGTCTTGTCTGTTCCTTGCAATTCTATTGAATTTCTCCATTTATTTTTTCTTTCTCTTTTTTGTTTCTTTTCTTCTTTACAGCTTTCAGACACTCAAGACGGTCCTGTCTTCTTTTCCTTGGGAATCTAATAAGAGCTTGATTGCTTTTCCTAATTATCCTGTTTATTGGTCCTGCAGGCTGCTCCTGTTATTGGTGTAATTAATTTCAGAGATAACTTCTTTTCCATCCAGATTAGAAATGGCGTACGATAACAACATGTCAGAGAAGGCGTGTGTGTGGGGGTTCTCTCTCTCTTTTTCTCTGTCTCTGTGTGTGTTAATTAGCCCAAGGAACTGTCCCTATGGCTATGTTCTATTCCATACTATCACAGTTTTGCAGCTTCACCAGAGCTTGACAAATGTCCTCTCGCTCCTTCAGTGAGTTAAAGCGATAACACGCACCACAGGTTCCATTTGTCAACTTTCCTGGGAAATCGATACCTGTGCATTTTTATACCTCATCTGGATATTAGGATTTAATTTGAATAAATAGACAAAGGCTTTTCGTCTCCAGTTACACACCCATCTCCACAGTTACACACTCACTGCTGTTCATTTACCCATACTAGTGCTCTCATAGGAAGTTAATAAAATCACAGAGCTTGAGAATGGATGCTGGGATGGTGCGTGCCACTGACCTATGGGTCTTTGATTTATTTTACCTCCCCCTCCTCCTGTGGCAGGCCTGAAAGGCAGGTATGGAGAGAGAAAGCCGATCTTTGGCAGAGCTGGAGATTCATAAACAACAACTCCCAGTGCTGAATTACCAGAAGGCTTAAGTTGAGTGAGAGATGGAATCACACGTAGGGAGGCTGGAGCCCGGGCCCCCAGGGCCAGATAAATCAGCTATGTTTAGAGCTCAGACAGTAACTGAGCAGTCAGGAGAGACAAGAAAGTGAGTAAGAGAGTGGGGGGGAAGACGTAGGGAAGATGACAAACTAGAAGGAAGATCATATGAGACAGAGGGTCTCATTCAAATGTGGTTTGATTTAATATCCTGGTGAACACCTTTCTCACTCTCTCCTAAAGTAAACAGAACAATAAAATCTGTTACAGTGCAAATAAAGCAAAACTGAAAATACTGAACCATGGCACGACAGCCAGGTATCCTCATATCAGTCACAACCTGCAGTTTAAAGTAGTGTTGGGATTTGACAGAAAGTTCCTTCTAAATTCATCTAAAAAACAAGAGGACCAGGAGGATGTAGCATCACACTTACAGCTTCCACTGCTAGTTAAGTTAAACCATTTATAAATATTTAACGTCTTTAGTGAGGAGGTGCACAGACCACAAAAAGTTCTGCCAAACAGATGATTAAAAACAGAGTTGGAACAGAATCTGTCCCTGACAGCATTCAGTTTCATATCGCTGGTTAAGTAAGGTCAAACATTCAGAAAAGTCAGTTTATTATGAGGAACCAGAGAAAATACAGCTGATCACGTTACAACACACTTCACTGCACAATCTCTTGAAACAGCCGTATGGTCTACTGTTCCAAAATAATGAGGCCACATCATTAGTCAGGGCAATAGAGATTTGTAAATGGAGTAATATCTGCTGCTTTTTTGATAATATTGTTGCAAATGGATATTAGTTCTAATCCGCCAAGCTATTTTGTTTCTGCTTCCTTAAATGTGACCGGTGAAATGGTTGCACAATTTAATTTAATGAACAGCCATCAACCTTTAACATCTGTTGTACTCCTGTTCATTAAACCAGTGTCGATATTGTTTCAAAATTCAACTTTAATCAGCATCTACTATAGCATAGCTCTATTTGATTTAGCTTAGAATCTATTTACTGCCTTTGTTTAAACTTGAACGTATTTATTTTAGAAATAAACCAGCCCAATGCATTTGATTAGAGTTTCTGTGACCTTGTATGGAATGTCAAACACATACTGACATTACTAAGGGAGGTAAATTTCCTGTAGCTCAGTGGTTAGAGCATGGCGTTAACAACGCCAAGGTCATGGGTTCGACCCCAGAGATTACACATACTCAATGTATAGTGATCAATGTGTAGTATAATGCAATGTAAGTCTCTTCGGATAAAAGCGTCTGCCAAATGCCTAAATAAATAAATAAATTCGTAGTCACAAGGTGTTCATGCATTTAAGTAAACTGTTTTTATACACGTATTCATTACAAATGGCATTCGGACATCTTTTAATTACAACATACTCTTAATGTACTCTTAATGTACAAAAAAACACATTATTGAGTAGAGCACCTATGTAACTGAACATATGTTCAGTATATATACAGATCATTGTATTCATGCTATTGAATGTGACTCAGGTATAACAATATCAAGTCAGATCAGTATATATAGTACTTTTTATAATACATACTTTTTTAAAGTACCTTTACAGTAAAAACTGTCCTTATACCTCCCAGTGAGCAAGCCAAAGGATTCTTAGTTTTTCTGCATATGCAACTTAGCAATACTGGAGGAAGAATGTTATTCTAAGAACAATGGAAATGTGGTTTTCCATAACAGTACTACAGTACACTGATATCAGTAAAACCAGATAGTACTTAACTCATTTAAACATTAGTAATGCACAATAATGCACAAAAATTTAACAGAAGCATAACTGGTAATACAGTATAATCATCAATACCCTTTGCTAACAATCATGAACTGGTCTGGCTCAAGTTGGTTTGGCTGGTTAGCTGGTTCAGTTAGCCCCTGCTGGTGGATGCAATAACTACACCATCTGAACCCAAAAAGCTAATCTTTCTTCATTGGCAGCCATTCAGAATTTACAGTGTATTTTCATTAAAATATTTTGTAAGCAATCTATAATTGATTATTTTGTGGTGATTTATATGCATTTTTACTTTTTGGAGGGCTCTACAAAGAGTTTTTTTTATTTGCTCCCTTTCAAGTCACAACTGGTGATAGCAGTTAAGCACTTAAGACTGTGTGCGTTCTGCCATCAGTATTGACTACTTTTGTTCTCTATTAACTTTCATTACTTTTCCGGAACAATGTCAAGATTCACACAGCACAGAGCCGAGAGACAGACACATTCAAAACGCTACATTACAGAACGAAGGAGTGTTTTAATGCAGCCTAATCCTCCCATAAGCCTCCTGTGAGAGCTGCCGTCTTAATCAAATGTGAGACAGATGAGGACAGGAGAAAGTGAAAGAGGATAATGGATGTCACCTTATCTTGACCTTGCAACACACAACGCCACAAAGTTCCTATTACACTTTTCCACTGTTCATTTCCCCCCAGGGACAACTTACAGAATTTTTTAATATAGATCAATACAGCAAGTATATTAAAATTTATGTGGAGTGGGACTTGAAAATTACAAGCTGAGAGTATGACTGGAGAATGAACTGACTAGCCAATGAAAACAGAACCCCTTCGCACTTATGCTGCGTGTGGCGACCTTAGCCTTTGGTTGTTTTGTCTGTCTGGGGTAAAGAATGGATACCGATAAGCATTTTCAGCAGGACAGTGAAATTTAACATACCATTTCCTCCTTCAGTAAGTATTTTCTGAACGTTCTAGACTTACAATACATCTGCTGTTAAGGTCAAAGCGGAAATCAGCAGAAATTGGAGCTGAATAGTGATGCATGTGTCTGTTTGGCAGTTGAAGACCTGCCATTGATAAAAT
Organism: Botia almorhae; assembly: GCA_036877575.1. NCBI lineage: Eukaryota > Metazoa > Chordata > Actinopteri > Cypriniformes > Botiidae > Botia > Botia almorhae. The sequence goes on along the minus strand of JAZGTJ010001328.1, from coordinate 25,335 downwards.
ATCACCTGCTTGATACTTTTAGGACACATGCAGGCACAAAGACGCAGACAAAGCATGTAGAAATTTCTCTAAGCTTGGTAAACCTGGGTAGAACTGAATGGATTCATCCTTGAAATTCAAGCTTTGACAGGACCAAGACCATGAAATGAATGCAGAAAATTGGCTTTGTATAGAGAAAAGCATCTCGTGTTAGCTCAGGAGAGAAAACCGTCAGGATTCTCTGGTCAAATAGACAATCCTCACAACAGGGACAATAAGAGGGGAAAAATGCTCCCACGGTAGTCAACTACCAGCAAACGGCATCAAGTCACACACATAAAGATTAAATCACTGACACTTGCAAGTATTTGGTCAGACATGTTTTTGACACTAAAAACATTCTCTTTAAACTCATATTCCAAGCGAACCATTTGGACGGCTCTTAAATAAAGGATAAAATACATAAAAAAGATTTTGTAGTAATGAGGGAATATAGCATGCATTACTAAACATTCTGATTAGTGAGGCAGAGTCAAAGGTTTTAAATTGATGCTTCAGTGTGTTGTATACACTTGAGATGAACAGACATGGCAAAACGTTCTTGATGGCTTTGCCTAGCACAAACTATTTTGCTACTATTAATATTTACTTTAGCTTGACAGATTGCTGTTGCATTTTAATACAAGATGGTGTCAGTATAATGTTTTGTAACGGTCCTTTGGACTCAGTCCCATAACCAAAGGCCAAACAACAAACTTCTGTTATTTTCCGGTTTAAAAATTGAAGTGAACGAAGGTAATTATGGTTCCCGGATATTTATCACTGATGCAATCTAGGAGTGTGTTTTGATTTAAAAGTCAACATTTTAATTAACATCTACATGCCTGTTTATTACCATGGACCACTGCAAGATTATATCACCAGAGGACACTGATAAATAACTGCTACATTTATTTTATTTCTACATGTCAATCCTCGTTTTGTTTTCTCTAGCATTCAGTTTGATTTTAATAAGTTCAGTCTGTTGAGTTCAGTCTATGGGCCAGCATGCTTTTTTGTATGTTGTATAACTGAATGTGGCTAAACTCTAGTTAACTCATGGACTTAGAATTTGAAGAACTAAAAACTTTTTCAGTCTTACAGTATTTTGTATGTAACAGATGCATGTATATAATTACCCATCCAATGGTACAGTATTGCCCATCTTATTGGTTTCTCATTGACAGTAATAATAATGCATTGTGAGTGAATGGAAAATTTTGCTCACGTTAGCAATCAAAGTCTATATTTTATAGATATTGTACCTGTTCCTATTGCTACAAAATTTTAGGAGAAACATCTTGATTTGACAACTGAGAAACCGTCAAATCTACAAAAGCTACAAACAGAGGAGCCTCTAAGCAATAACATTTTTCTCTGGGTAGGTGTTAATGGAACCGTACAGTTGCACAGTACAGCTGTTTCTTTTTATACTGACTGTGCAAACACAGATCAAAATGAAATGTTACTCAAGCATTGTTTTTTTAATTACTATTACTAATAAAAATTCAGCCTTCTGCCTTAACACACGTGTGAATAGTATTGCTCTGACCATAAGAGCATAAGATGTGTTAAAATACGCTAAATCCATGAAGAGAAACATCTGAGAGCCATTTGCGAATATGAGCTGTAATGATGTAATAATAAACATTAGGTTTGTGAGAACAGCTGCTTTATTAGCAGGGCTGTTGCTTTATGAGGTGCTCAGGAAGTGACACACAGGTGCATGAAGATATTTAAGCAGTCCCTAATCTTCTTATTTATTTATTCAATAAGACCCAGCAGCCTACATGGTTAACACTCGTTACAGCTCTGTTCTTTTATATTCCCTTCAGCAGCCCCGCTAATCCACGTAGTATGGCATGGTGTGGCTATGCTAATAAAGGCTGAGTAATGAGAGAGGGCTTAACAATGGCGCAGGTAATATTTCTAAAGCTTTGGCATGTCATTGTTTGAAAACTTCGAGCAAATGGTTTTATGAAAAGAAATCTCCTAAAAGGCTGATGGTATGTCAATCAAGCAATAATTAAACAATAAAACCTTGTTAGCTGGTGAGCCATGATCCATCTGGCTATGAAATTAGTGTTTCATATTTCTGATGTAGCCTGCTCATATCTGTCTGATGTCATTATATAGTTTACGTGCAGATGAAATAGCGTGCAGGGAACAATCACATTTAATGACAAGATGGAATACTGTATCTGCCTGGATCCGTCTGACGCAAGTCAAATGGCATTATGCTAAAAGCTGTGAGTCGCTATTAAATTTGCATTTGTAAATGATCTATTTACAACAGAGTTGTTGTACCACAATTGTTGTTTAGTGCATCCTTTAGACCTACAACGGCTTTCTTTTAAAAATCAGAAGTGCCTCGTCCCAGCTAACGATGGCAGAATAAAAATGATGAAACAATCCAACCAACTGAGCAAAAAGTCTTCAAAGACATATACATTCCTCAGTGTGTAGGCATTCACATTTGTAAGCATGATGCAAGATGATTTGAAGACATGTTTACTGCCAGGGAGCATTATGATTCTATTCACGCCATTATCTTTCTATTCATGTTGAATTCTGACCAACAAAACAAAACTCAACTATTCCTCATTGTTCCATTAAACCCACATACACACAAATATCCCAATTCAATGAAGCTAAAGAAATAACCTTGAATGAAGAAAAAACCTTATGGACCAAATATGTTACCCTGTGCTGAGTTTACAGAGTGTACAACTTCAATACTTCAATGCTCCTGCTGCTTTCTGAACAACATACTCTCTTGTCTTTGGAAAGCTGCTCTGTTTGGTGTTATCATGCTATAGAGAGGGATCCTCTGTGAATGCTAGTGTCTACCTGCTAACCAAACATGTGTCCTTTCCAATGGAGGATAGACAGAGGCAAGATCAGCAGGAGGCCAAACAGATCGATGTAGAACTGTTGGCTCTTCATATCCGAACAAACTCCACCTTTTCCCTGAATCTCCAGTCTTATATCAACATATAAAGTAACTTCTCCAGGGACGGTTCTAACAGCATCCCCATAGCCAGGTGGTTAGGGGTACGAAATGGAAATCGCTAACTGTATAATGATTGCGAGAGCTGCATGAGGCACTGAGAGATCTTCTCAGCTGACTCAAATGTGTTAGTCTATTTGAAAAGGCAGGAAGATAAAGATGACACTAATTTTGTTTTCATGTGTAGCTATTCTGTCCTCCCAGATCACTATAGCCAATTGGAAGATGTCTTGCCCCTGGCTACTTCACAACCTAACTCATCTGCCAAACATGCTTCGATGCCAAAAACATTGCCAGATCAAGTAATAATCAGACCTCTGTCAGTTTTCGGCATCATTAGCACATGCCTCCAGTATACTAACAGCAGGTATCACACTGGGACCTACATACAAAAAGAAAATAACAGCCATATGTATGCGGAGTGAAATAACATCCAAGAAACAGCTCTGTTAAAAGTGTCATGGGACATGTTTTAAAATGTGTTCACACATCAGTAACTGTTGATAAATATTGTCATTTGCTAATTGACTTCCTGTGTTTTCAGACACGAGTTGACAGTAATTGACTTTTTTGGAAGGTTTTTGTGATTTTAATTCTTTGCAGTTTTCAGCAGTGATGATTCACTCATGTCAATTAGGAGAAAAACTGTATCTTAGAGATTCTTCAAAAAATAAAAACTTTAAATTTTGTCTCGTCTAACAAAGAGGTTTTGCATGTTTAAAAAAATCAAAAATATTTAACACAGCCAAATCCATGACAGAGCAGTAATGTGAACGCCATGTGAATGCCACCTATCACCGTATTTCAGCAATATAGACCTTACAGTTAGAAGCAAGCTCATCACTGGGGGACAATAGGCAACACTGTCCTGAATGGGGCAAAAATAAACAAAATTTGTCCAGGGCTCCATGGAATGTAGTGATGGGCCCTAAACCATTTCCATATAGTCTTTAGTGACACCTGCAATTCATCAAACTCAAGTGAAATAATATACATTACATATACATTAGCTTATACCTTATGGGAGAAACTGTAGCATCACTGGTTATTACTAAAATATGATTGGCTGTGAGATGATAATTAAAAGAACCAGAGGAGAGAGAACAGCCATTATAATCAATGATGGCACACTGCATTCTCTCCTGCCGATGTTCTTGCCTGCCCTGAATATTGATGAACAGCAGGACAGAGGAAGTGGGTGGATGCCATCCCTGCTGGCCCTTCCAAGCCCATGTTGCCACTCAGGCCACGTCTCCTCAGCAGGACGGCAGATACATAATTGACCTGCATAAGAGCCATTTCCCTCATTTGATTACGGCCACATTAACCAGATCAGACAGGCAGCACTGGCCTAGTTGCCCTTGGAAACTGTGGCGGGAATACAAGGCTGGTATCTGTATGAACATCAGAGGTATTAGACTGTGCCAAGACTAGTTTTGCACCAGGGAGGGTGAAGGGGGGTGCCTGGGGTCAATCACTCTCGATGTGACATTTGCAATAAGGAACTAAACGAAACCTAATTGTCTGAGCTGTTTTGCTGTACGGTCCATTATGACGAGAGGCTTTTCCACAAGTGGAATAGCAGTTATAATCAGGGCTGTAATATCACAAATGGCCTGCAGTAATTGCAGGATGGCATGGTGAGGAAGAACAACAAAAGGGTTACTGAAGATGTTTGTGTTCAGTAGTTAATGAGCAAACTGCCTTTATTTACGAGAAAGAGAGTCTGTGAGAGTTCATACTCGCATGCACTTTTGACCCAGACTTTGGCCATGTGTTTTCAAATCTGGATACTTATCTAGCAGCACATTTGTAATGATAATGAGAAGCACACATACACACAATCTTTCTTTTTTTTAGACAAAATGGAAGGTTAAGAAAAGAGAAATAAACTAATAACACAAGAACATTCACACAAAATCCAAGTAAATGCTCCACAATACTTACTTAACTAACTAACTTGTTTAGACAAACAAACAAACAAATAAATAAATACATAAATAAAAATGAACATAAATAAATAAATATAATATTAAACCTTTAATGCCTTTTAAGTTTGCTGATTGATGTCGTGTGTTTACATTTGCATATATACAACACAGAAAAATTCTTGAACTAATAAATGCAAATTGATAAACGTGCTTGGCTCTTAGAATGGCAATCACTCATCGGAAATATAAATGTTAAATACATTTCAGAAGACTACATATACACACAGACTGGAGAATCCTCTTGAGTGTGGTTAAACGCTGCCATTATTTTCTCCTCTAATCTCTCTAACCACATCCCATCCTCATACATAAAACTGTAAAACACTCGACAGGAATACTAATACAAACCAGGATGTGGCCTAAACTGCAAAACATTAAAGCCACCAGCTACCTGAGCAGCTGAATAGAATTACACTATGAGTGTATGTGTGGGTGTTTTTTTGCACTTCACAAGTAGCAGAATGAACAGATTAAACACATATTTGCTCATATTTGAGCCTCATATTTAAGCTACCCTCAGGCCAACTCTTTCTCTCATCCCCTTCCTTCTCTCTCTTTCCCTCTCTATCTCACGCTAGGTGGTTCACTCATGAACCGCTTTCCATGAAAAGGTCCCAGCAATTGATTTCTAATGAAAGCGCTTCCTGTGGGTCATCGCCTAGCTGAGGCCTGACCTTTCCACCAGCAAAAACGTGTCATTTATATGGAACATATACTTGAAAAAGCAAAGATCTTTTTATACATTCTTGTAATTAAATCCTTGATGAAATTGATAAGCAAGTTTGTCTCTTTAATGGAGAATAAAGGGCTTAATGTGCCGAGGATTTTGATGTGTGACATTTCAGCCTGAACAGAAGCGATTTTGGAGAGCTCAAGAGAGAAACAGCTCCCAGAGCTCAAAAACAACAAGACAAGTCAATTAACAGGAGAGAAAGCATGAAGCTTGAAAATAATCATTGAGCCAGATCTAATGTATTAATTCATGCTCACATTAATCCAAATATTTAGGGGGGTTTAAGATGAAAACAATCCAGCCTCCTTAAAACAAATGATTAAGAGGGAAGATTAAATTGTCTTAATTGCATCTTTGGGCAATTTCTTTGAGGCAGATTTAGCATAAAATGCTCTGTTTACGTGGCATTTTGACATCACATTAGCTATAGGCAAAAAGAGTGACTGAAAACCCAAGCTCCGATTGAAAATGTGTGGCTCTCAACGTAAACCACCCACTTAAAGACTTTGAGCTCATATTTTAATTAAATTTGCGACAGGATTACAGCAGGCAAAACCAAACAGGCCATCTGCTTTGCAAGAATACTGCAATACTGTGTTACTGCAAACAAGAATACAAGCATGTCTGCATGCACCCTTGCTCTTACATTTATTTCAGTGTTTATATGCATAGCTGACATGAAATATTAAGCCATTTCAGCAGCGTCCTGAGGTGTGACATGATATACCTCATCTAGAAATATTATTCATGCAGATGCCATGACGTATATTCATTTAAAGAACACAGGGAGTATTTGTACTTTAAAAATGTCATGCAGCAAACTGCAGGATTTGTTTAAACTTAAAAAAGTGACCAGTTACTGGAGCTATAATATACATTATTTTATACAAATGTACATTTTAACTACATCAGGTGGTCTTGGTCCTTAGGTTGCCCACTGTTTGCTGGCTAACCATTTTATGCATATTGCCCAAAAAACTGGCAAGCTTTTAATAAGCATTTAATAAGCAAACATTTTAATAATCTTTAATAACTGGAAAAGATTTAATAAGCACTAATCTGATTTAGGCAAAAACTACACTGGTACCAGCCAAAGGTCTGAATGTACAGTATGTATGTCACCCTCATTCTTTATGCATAAAAAATGTTATAAAAATGCCTTTCTGCACAGATTAAAGCATATGAAAGCCTTCGGCTCTGAAGTTTTTCACATCATAGCCATCTGATGATTCATGATCCAACAGAGCAGGTGTTGTGTTGAACTTTTACAGAGCAGGTGTTTGTCTATATGATTCTGTCTTTAAATTAACCCCTCCCTTTCAAAATGCTCTGCTAATAAATCAAAATCATTCATTGAACAAGGGGTGTGAATATTTGCTCTGATTTGATCATGATTCCTTACATAAGTGCAATAGAATTATTATATTCCATAATAAATGTAATCCCTAAAGACAACAGAAGGTCCTCTTAGTTTACCATGTAGGAGGAATTATAATATGCATATTATTCATTCTACATATGCATGCATTTACACATTTTATGCATTATTATATGTATATATATAATGTATGTTTATGCAATATTAACTATTAATTGTAAGCACAAATCAAACCTCTGTTAAGTAGGTACTGTAAAACACATGAAATGTATTGTCGCAATAAATGCAGTGACAGGTCTTATCTAAACAGCTCCTGGACTTATGATCTTACTCATTCTCAGCTTGTTCTGGCACTGACAGAAAAGCACAGGGAGTGTAACAAACAGGGTAGGAAGAGTAAAAACCACACACAATCTGCTTGGCTACAGAGGGAGGCGGGTCTGTGCCAGCTGTTTTTGTTGCCAGTCTCTAAGAAATAATCCTCCCAGAATTATGGAGAGAGATTAATTAATCATTCAGTCTGCCTTGCATGTGCATGATTAAAATCTTTAGATCAGATTTTACAGCTGCTGACACTTCTTATTTGGAAAAGCTGTTGTGTGGGAGGGTTAAGTGTGTGTTTTAGCATGTCGGCTTGGTTAGGAAAAATCAAAGTGTGCAAGAATTCTGTTTTTTTATTTTTAATTATTTTTTAAAAGTTTGAAACACTTTTGATCAATTTTAACAATTTATAAACATTGACAGAATTTTCTTGTTTTTCTTTAATTGTTTTGTGTGTTAATTAATTCCACTGCTTATCATCTTTATATTATTAATAATGTGACTCTAAAAGAACATTGAGACAATTGCAAATGTTGACAGTGTAATACAGATATGTTGTGTGGCTCACCTCAACATTTTAAATGACAAATTGTGCCTAAACTTTTTACTTCTTGAAGCTTATAATTGTGGTTGTGTGAAAGACTGATTTGAAATTGTATCAGAGTTTCCTTTAAAACAGAAAATAGAGGGAAAAAGATAAAGAGCAAAAATTATAAATTGCATCAAAATATGCGGCTGGTTTAATTATGTAGCACTGTTTTAGTATATGCCAAGAATCCTCCCCAAGCATGCACTGTCTACCAAATTAATTAATATGGATTAATGTATTCTGCAATAAACCAAGCAATTTAATTCTGCTAGCAATAATTAGTAGGTGTGATATGATTTTAGGTTCAGTAAACTAATTATACTACATTTACAGGTTGCAGACTATGCATTATGCATATTCAAGATTAGTAAATGAGGATGTCTCTCAAAAGTGGGGCCGAATGAGTAGGGCTTTACAGAAATGTAAAGCCAAAGGCAAAAGTCCATTATTAGGACTAAGAATCAGTTCTATTCAAATCTGAGCTATTTAAATAATAATCCATATTAATAGAAACTAATACAGCATAATTATAAAGTGCTATATGTAGTATGCATGCTACACAAATGTGTACATTTGTAACCAACATAATTGGTCAGAATCGATGTACACTATACAAAGAGTAGCTTTAAGCAATATTAGATCAAACAACAAAACAGTGGTGTCAACAACCAACTCCATGCTACAAAAGGTCGGTCTTCCTGCGGTCACAAAAAGCTACTTTGTGAAGACAAGCACATCCAAAAGTGCATCTTTACTTAGTGAGGCTTGGACTATCTTAGGCCGACTGAACAAACATTCAGACCAATCTCTTCACCGCAGGAAGCTTTTTAACGCATCCTCGGTTCCACTCTCCCCCTGAATCGATATTCATGTTCACTCTTCTCTCTTTTTCAATAAGTACTGCCTTTCCAAATACAGATGTCAATAATGGGAAGAAGACTGGCTTGTTGATGCCTTGTGAGGTTAATTCCATCGACCTCGCAGTGGATGACAAGCAGGTCTGCGTTATCCTATCAACCCGGCCTCAGCGAGAGATCTGCTTGCACCAATTGTGAAAGCCTTTCGCTGTGGATTTACAGCATGGGTTTCCATCTCTTTGAGTGTGTGTGTGGGGAGCAGGTCACGGCTATCAGATTATATTGACAAGCGTGGATAAGCATGTCTTACGCTGGATTTCAAAACGTAGCCGATAGCGATAATGTGCATTTTTAATTTAGCAGGACATTCACAGAGAAGTGTAAATTGGCTTTCTTGCCAGATATTAGATTTTTTTCGGGGCAAAAATTCTTTTTTTTAGTAGAACAAAAACTGTTTTAGTATATTTTTTTTGAGATTCATAACTTTTAGTCAATTATACTTTTGTTACACTCTACTTTCATAAAACAATAAATTACGCTGAAAGAATCCTTAATTAAATTAACATGAATAAGCTGCACTCAGAAACAACAATTTAAAAACAAACATAAAACTGTATTCCAGGATATTTCTTGTTTTGGAGATTTACTGTCAGTACCAGAAAAGTTTCTTGTTTCTTTCTACATTATCAAAGCTTTTGCATGTTACTGTTCCACGTGTCTCGAATGATCAATGCTCTCTCTCCTCCCTAAAGGTTACACAACCTGTCTTTTAATTGTGACAAGACAAAAGTTGTGCAGTCAGAAGCTGGTCTGCTCTCTCTTGGGGATGTGGCATTGATGAGCTCCTGGCTCTGTAGGAAACAGCAAATCAATGTTGGCCTGGGTAAATGGTGGAGAATGTAAGCTAAAATCAACAGAACATGTTTTAAATGAGTGTTTACTTAGACATTGCCTCAGGAAATGTGTTTTTACTTACTTTAAACAGACCATTAAAAGCAGCAATATATAATTTGTGAAGCATATCCTGCTGCCCACTTTTTCCCAGATAAATACAAATCTCTTCACCTTGGGGTAGCTGAAAATTAAGTTAAGCAATTGACAGTAGGCTACGGAAGCCCTGAAACGCAAGTAAAGAAACAAAAACTAAAACTAAGAAAAAAAAACTAAAACTTCTTAAAAATCTTGTTATTTTGACATAAGTCATTATTTTAACATAGTAAGTCATTATTTCGACATACCGCAAGTGAAGAAAAAAACTAGAACTAAGAAAAAAACTAGAACTAAGAAAAAAAAAACTAAATCATCTTATTTCGACATAGTCGTTATTACGAGATAAGTCGTTCTTTAAACATACTATGTCGAAATAACGACTTACTAAGTCGTTATGTGTTGGCCACAACATATTCATTTGTGGGAACGTCGCCACAACATATTAACTTGTGGGAACACAATATTAATGAGGAAAACATAGCCAGAATTAAACAAGACAAGGTAATAGGTTGTTTTAATCATTCATCAATAAGTAAATGTATATGTAAGATGCTAGTTTTCAATGCAGCTACCAGGCAGAAGGCAAAGAGGAAGACCAAAGAGGTGGTATATGGATGTCATGAAGTTAGTGGGTGTGAGTGAAGAGGATGTAGATAATAGGGTTAGGTGGAGACAGATGATTCGCTGTGGCGACCCCTAAAAGGGAACAGCCGGAAAGGATAAGAAGTACACCACAGACACCATTTGATTGAGCTTGATCTCACGGAATTACGTATTTTATGAGGTCGGCGATTCATGTAAAGTCTTGTGATGTGAAACGTACAACATTGTTTGATTTTTAGAAAAACGAACAATAAAGCCCCACGTCTAACGCCAACATCATGGGACAAAGGCAAGAGAGAGAGCAAGCTCAAATCGCGGTAGAGGCAGCTAGCTGTGGCATAATTTTTGAGATTTCATGATTTCTTCATGATTTCGATATATATATATATAGCAACAACATAACGGGAGGCCTAAGAAGTTTTCTGTACATTCAGCAGCACTAATAGGGTCACATGATCGTGCACGCAGCAGCAAGAAGTAAAAGCATAGAATGCTGCTGACTTTCTGAGGCAGCTGCCACTGTCCAGATACTTCAATTGAGGTGAATGGTTTACACTAAAAACTATACATTTATTAAGGTATACATTATTGCATTAATTCAATGCCCTTTACTTTATACAAACTATATACATACTGTATAAATATTGTGACGAGGCGCACCGGGGCAATCAGCATCGCCCTGGCAACGGACGCGCCGCACCTGCCCGAGCTCATCACGGGCGGACCGGGCACAGCTGCGACGCGTCACCCCGCGGCGTCAAAACGCCGCCGCCTTCTGCCCAGAAGGAAAGGAAGATAGAAAGTCGGATGGAGAGGGAGTTGGTCAGGAATGCGAGACCTGAAAGTGCCGCCAGCCGGAAGTACGTTGCGTGTCCCCCGCGCTGAAAGAGAATAGCGAGTGGCCGAAGGCCGTCTAAAGGAGCCCGTGCCACCGCACACTCCCGCCACCAGAGGGGCGCAACCCCGAGCACGAGCCGCACCAGCACCTGCACAAGCAGCCAGCCCCGCTGCTTCCCCCACGCACTACACGCCCTTGTTTTGTTAATAAATCCACCCTCCGGGGTATTTTTGCACCGCCTATCTTGTCGTGTGATTCCTCACCCGTGATAATATATATGTTTTTAATAAGGACATTAGTTTTAGTGGGGGCATTTGTGGCCTACTGGTTAGGCCACAAACTGATTTTGTTGTCCTGAGACATCATTAAAGATGTTGGTCTCAGGACAACAACCACTTGGCAAAATCAGGACGTGATTTTTTATAATAATATTTATTATAAAAAATAATATTATAAAAAATATTTATAATATTAATAAATATGTAATAATTGTATACAGTGGTGTAGTTTTTTAACCACAAGGTCACAAAGTCTATACTTCTTATCCAGAAATTCTTTCTTATCTCAAACACAAACGTGAACCGCTAGACAACTCAATAAATTCACTCATCCAATTCTGCAAATGTAGAGCTTTTATTTGATCTTTTCCATTGAAAGGACACTTTTTAATTTTAATATGCCTTCAGAATTTGTGTTGTATTGTGGTTGTGCGTCTGCTCATTTCAGCTGTCAGCATTTTCCTGCATCAAAGAAGATTAGTGTGTACTGATATTACCAACAAAAGCGTCAAACTTGTAGAGCATATACAGTACATAAATAAAAAAGTGTTCTTTTGCACTTGTGAATGCTGCCTATCAACATTTGTCATTGTAAATTCAAGTCCCTATAGTAAAAAGTCTCTTAAATGTGTCCTGTAAGTGCCCAAAAGCTGTGTGCACACGTGCGCGTGTTCACTTCTCACCAGTGATGGTTTAAATGCAGAGGTTTCAGGTATGGGTTATCATATCTGACAAATATGTCACTTTCACTTATAATAATACTGTTGATGCCAATGCTAATTAGTGTGTCTCTCTCGCCGCTACGGCGCTCAGAACTCTAAACGCATTATACAGAGCACAAACAAGCGTGCATAGATGAGCGTTCACCAAACTATCTACCTGTATGCAACACTGTAAATCAGTGGTCCTGTGATGTTGGCGTTAGACATGAGGCTTTATTGTTCATTTTACTAATAATCAAACACTGTTGTACATTTTACATCACAATAATTTAAACGAATCGCCAAACTCATAAAATATGTATGAATTCCATAAGCTTGTGGCCACGAGTAAAAGATATCGTTCCCTCAACATAAGAAGTTGTGGCCACGAGAAAGGATGCTGTTCCCTCAAAAAACTGATCTTGTGGCCACGGCATATTATCACGTTCCCACAAGTTAATATGTCGTGGCTTCAACATGCTATGACGTTCCCACGAATTAGTATGTTGTGGCCACGACAAAATAGGTGAACCGAGAATGTCCCTTCCCAGGACTGTACATTTCTGTTCAAAATTTTTTTTATTTTTTTTATTCATCCATTTAATTTTTATTTTTTATTTTTACTTTGTCGAAAATAACGACATGTCGAAATAATTACTTAGTATCTCGAAATAACGGCTTAGTAAGTCATTATTACGAGATAGTATGTTAAAATAACGACTTATTATCTCAAAATAATAACTTACTATGTCGATATAACGACTTATGTTGAAATAAGATAAGTTTTAGTTTTTTCTCTTTACTTGCGGTTCAGGACTTCCGTACAAAATAACAAGATAAGTTTTAGTTTTTCTTCCTTCATTTGCAGTTCAGGGCTTCCGTAGAAAATAAATGATTTAGTAAAATAAAAAATAAAAAATAAATATTAACCTGTCAAGGCGTGAAACATCAATCCAACTGTATACTGCCTATTGGGGTCACAGGAGATATAAACCACTTGAACTTATAATGCTGTATTATCCTGCAGTATCGTCTGCCAAATTATTTACAATTTGCATTTACTTTCCACATTAATTGTGGTCATTTCCCAGTCGCTTCAAAGCAATATGAGAACAATTGGCCTGAAGCCGTTTGTCTCTGTTGAGATCACCAAATTCAATAAGGGAAGAAAAAATATGCTGTTATGTTTCAACTGTCTAACAAATCAATGTAGTTGGATTAAGGAACGCCATTGTTTTGTTTTCCTCATGTTCATTTAGCAATTGCCACAGTGACTGATGTAATCCAATGAAAAGGTCATAGATATTGTTCATAAAGTAATACATCTGCTGTATTTCAAATTCATATTGAGCAGAGGGATGGGAGGGGGTATTTTCAGACATCTAGCACTGTAAGAAATGCCCCAGCCCCCCCCCTTCTATCGGTTTCCCAGCAAAGCAATCTGTTTACTAACTTTCAGCATTTGGATCCACCTGTTTGTTGTAACACATTGCAATACAAGCTTACTGCTGGTAAAGATGCAAGCTGCTTAGAGTCAGTAAAGATGAGTAAAGCAGAAAGCCCTTGGCTTTATGGTGTGTTATAAACAACATATTTTGTTGTTGTAAAGAAAAGAAAATGATCAAAGCAGCTTTTAAAAATGTAATAAATTGAAAAATTAAATAAATGGGAGAGGGAGAAAGAGACTACTTAGATATGGTGAGAGAGAGAGAGAGTTCTTGAGTATAATTAAGTTTTTCCACTACATTCCCACCAGTTATAATGCATATTATGACCAATGAGGGCAGGACAAACATGCATTACAAATATACACTTATACTCTATAACTGTTAATTAACCCCCCACATACACAAAGCAAGATATCTGGAGTGACAGCCAGATTATTGTTCCATATGTGTATGCAATACAGGAGTCACTACAGATACTGCAGTGTTTGATATAGTGATAATTATAGCTTTGGTTTGATTAAGCAGCTACAAAAACAAATGCCAGATTGTGCCATTTGGTGTTAGTTACTTTAAACCAAAGTTTATTCATCTGGCAATTTTCAGTAAGCTATCATCCATTATGCACACTAAGTGTCTGCTTTTAAGCTGTGTGCTCTCTGTGCTGTAATGCATGGGTTTCCCCCACACAGCCGGGCTATTGAGAACAACAACAATCGAGAGAAACAGACTTGTGACACAAGACACATACTACTTTACCTGTGATTTGCTTGAACTGCACTTGGAGATGAGAGATAAATGTCTGACACTTTTTTGAAATGTCCATTTGGTCAGTGTCCATTGTCAATGTTGGTTTGGTTCCATACTCCTAATGTGGATTTCTGACTGAATGTGTACAGAATGCTCTCCACACACAGGACCCATATGTGTAATATTCATCCATTTGGAGAGCAGTTCTCATTGACAGATGCAGAGTTTGCAGCACTCCAACCTTTAATTCCATTCTTTCCTGTAGAGACAGGCGCAGAACTCCATTCAACATTCTGATCAGACCTTGGCAAATCGCCAGGGAAGAGAGCTTACTATCATGCTTACAAGCTGTTTCCCTCGTTCCAGTCACTCTTCTCTTAACAGAAGAATAGACATGAATAGCGGAAAACAGCACATAAAAACACAATTCCACTTTGAGTTTAACACTGAGGTTTCTTTTTTGTTGTTAGCATGCATGTTTCACCGTATCACAGTCCTGCCACCGTCTTAAAATCATATTCATTCTTTGTCTTTTTTTATATTATTTTTGGCAGCCAAACAGCTTATGATTTGTCTGCCAGATTGAATAGGTTTTGCTAAGGCTCTGAGGGAAACTAGCACACAGCAGCACATTCACTAAAACATTCTAAAAAATAAGAAATTGAAGGGCATGCTTTTTTCATTTTTGTCCTCACAATGTCAAAGAAAATAAGAGGTTCTTGGTTTTATGGAAATAAGATGAATGTACTCATATTTGTATCTTCAGTTCCTCTTCAGAGATTTGCTGAAATTTTATTGCTGAAGCAATGTCAGTGTTTTGGCAGGCAATGCATTGTCTTAACTGTATGGACTGTAAGTAAAGATGAACTATGGAGACTTTTTTATGTCATTTAAAGTAGGCCAAATGTGCTGTTACTGATGTTGGTTGGTTCTAGAATTTTCACCATTCTTGCACCAGCAACTTTATTGCTTAAATATTTGCCTACTAAGTGTAGAGAACGAGTATGAGAATTGAATATTCCAGTGTATGCTTCTTTCACACTCTAGCACTGTAACAGAAATGATTCTGAGAGGCAGGTTTTAAAGTCTAATGATGGTGTTACTGAGGCGGTGGCACCTCTGCGCTGACCCTCAATATAACATAAATAGCAAGCAAATTAACTGTGAAATATCCCCTAGGCAGGTGGAAGCAGCAGCATTTGATCATCAGATGCTAGTTTGATGAATAGACCGCAGACAATACCTCGCCATCAATGCGTTGCACATTCCTGATTAAGAGCCGCAAGTCTCCCCATGTGTTCTTTCTAGTGCTAGCTATTATGCATAACACAACAAGACAATAAATCCAGCGGATTGAACAAATTTGTCAGCGATGCTGGGACCGAGCCAAGTCTCAGTCAAGCCTTCCTATAAAAGCCTCTCATAATCCTTTGTGAATTAATCAGAAAGTTAAATTCATCAGTCCTGCTGTCTGGCAGTTAGAGGACAGAGGTTGTTTGTGTCAGAATATTCTAGCATGTTGTGTGCTAATGGCCTCCCTTCTTTGATTAGTATAGTCTGAAAACTGAAGTAAATGAACAGGAAGATAAAGTAGAAGAGTAACTTGAAAAGGAAAGAAAAGAAAAGAAAAAGAGAAACATAAACAGTTTTGGCTATGCAAATTATTATCCAAACAATAATAAGACCTCATCACACAGTGGGCAAGCAACCAAAAGTAATTACATGTTGCTCACAGTGGTACAATAAATCCTTATTCATATTTGTGGTGATATTCCCTCATTTATCTTGTTTATCTGTTTCAATATATACCTGTGGTCTGAAAAGTCATCTGCTCACACAATATTATTGCTTGTAGTGCTACACCATAATTTTTGTCTCCCACAAAAATTGAGGTAGTTGCAGATATGCATATTCATGAAGCATGAAGGATTGTCACTAGTGATTGAAATATAATTAAACTCATGTGGTTGCTGCTGTCATTTTCTTACAATTCATGTATGTCTGAATATCAGGAAAATAACTTCAATCAGCAGTATTCAATCAACATTTTTCTGCTATTTTCAATCAGCAGAAAACCTGACCTACACCTTTACAATAATGGAGAAAGTGGTTTATTACACGTTTAAGGAAACAGACATGAGATAATATTCAGGCATAGAAAGATGGTATACTGCTACCATGCCTGCATGTGTGTTTACAGTAAGGCAGGTTAAGGAGCAAGCCCACAGCACAATCCTTCAACATTAAAAGAAAACACACGTGTCTGTAAAGATTATAAAAAATCTATAATATAAAAAAAGTGACAGTTTGATGTTGTCATTGTGTCTGCACCATTTTTTAGGAGCCCCGACAGGTTAGGAGTTAAGAGGTTACCAAGATGTTGGTTTTCGACAAATGCCCATATTGATTCCTGTACAAAAGCACCATTGTTCCCTAACCTTCACAGAAAGAGACTGCAAAAAGATTCTTAAATGGAATATTTTTACTCTGAAACTCCCTCTGATAAAACTAATGGAGAAAATGATTTCACTAGCTGTCCTTCATATGCTATGTACATAAAAACTGCTCATCTCCTCAACCCATCTTATCATCTATACACTCATATGTTTTGATACAACTGAGTATTTTATGCATTTCTAAAAGACCCTCAACATTTTTTTAATATTGCACATGAAACCTGCCTGAGGGACATCGATAGGTCAATGCCCTAGTCAATTCATAACATGAATATTAATGACTGTCTTATAATGAAAGCAGTGGTCACCCTGAGATATGTTCATATATACACAGACAGAGAAACAGTCACTATATTGCTTTTAATTATGTGGAGGAGCCTGTACAGACATTTGTTATATCAAAGTGCTCTCTGGTGCGCTCTTAAACAAAGTAAATAACATAGCGATTGAATGGCCAGTTATAAGGCAACCGGCTGTGTCCTTGGTAAAGCAATTATTTTTTATTTCTGTAAACTTAGCTCTTCTGCAACACAGGAGCTCATACACATGCAAACTGTATATTTCAGTTTTCATATTTTAAAGTCTCGGGGGACTTCCTGGTCAAAGTATTAAAAATAAAAATAAATCTAAAACCTTCTAAGTGTTTGTAAATTAATGTTTCTTTATGCATAGGGATTTAGATTGGATTTTTGTGCTGAACAAAGCAACATTAAGATGGTTTAAATGTACACACAATTATCAGTAACAGAGTAATTATTACCTAATTCCAGAGACATACCACATTTAATATAGCTAATCAGAGCCATGTGTACTTGTTGAGCTAATTACAGTAGCCTACCATTAATAACAATAAATGCTTGGGAATTGCCAGCAGGCATGATTTTTCTTTGTGAAAAAATTAAATCTCTATAAGTTTGTGAATTTGTGATTTTTTTACTCTTAAAGTTTATGGTAAATCTATTTTCCTGTGTTCTGTAAAACCTGTTACATTGTCTATTCATTCTAGGCTCCAGATTTTCATTACTTTAAGGAACCCAGCCAGCCATTGGGAGGAACAAGATATGCAAACATCTACAACATATCTTTACAATATGTAACATCAAAAACTTTTTATTAGTAAAGCTCTAGACACAATCACTCATACGTTGCATAGCAAACAACAGCACATGCTTACAGTCAGTTACTGCTTAGCAAGCAACAAACTCAAGTATCAACCAAAAGAGGGCACTGTGGAGGAGTTGAGGGTGGTTTGTACACATAAGGATGCTGCTCTATACTGTTCTTTGTCTGTCAACTGTCATTTCTACGACTGTAAAAACTGTAAAAAAAAGGTACTGTAACTTGATGATGTCATTAACCAGTTAAGGTCAATTACTCGGCCCAGCCATGCTGCATACACTATGACCAGGGGAAAAAATGTAACCTCAAAAGATTTTCTGTCTTACTGCCTCTTACCTCCCTTCTCTTGGACTGCTTCAAGCTTAGGTATCTTCCACAATAAAACACAACGCATTCAAAAGCTTGGACTACATTACTGCCATAATTTTAATCATTTCCTCCACACAGGACAATTCAACATGTGTCATTCAATGACAAAAAGAATTAAGATTGCTTTCAGTGGCAGTGGAAGTTAATAAGAATTCCACACTTGGCTCACAGCCAGAACCCCTAAACTGATAAGCACTGAAATCTCAGAATGAAGAGAATAAATGAGCAGATGAATGAAAAGGTTTGAAGAGAGAAACAAATTTTATTGCTTATGCCAGCAGGTTGAATAATGATTATCAGTAGTTGATCTTTTATGTCTCAGCCCCAGCACAAGCGACGATCGAAACTCCACAAAGACTGTCTGCTACCCATTCACAAGTCAAATCTGATCTCATTAATAATGAAATAAGCTTCAAGCCAAACATTTCAGGCACAAAGTAAAACAGAAATATTGTGCTGACAAATTACTTGGTATACTATTCATTGGTATGAATAGATTCCTGCATGTTTTTGCACACATACACAGCGAATATGCACCTTATTGTTTGATTTAATGAAACCTGCATGCTCTTCCATTTAACTTTTTCTTCTCCTGTCCGACCACAATAATGACTCGTGAATGCGGACAATAAAGGAGGAAGAGTGAGAGAAACAAAGAGGCTCTTCTTTTGTACTCTATGACGGCAGGAAGACTAATGTGGCAATCTTCCCTGGCTAATTGTATTATGATTCTGCACTGTAGCAAGCTTCCTGCACTGTTAATTTTCAATCAGGCACATTAGGGTCTCCCGCTGGGTCCTGCCTGTCTGTGCACCGTGAGGAAGATCATTCATTTAAATGACTGATATGTTTCTGTGCTCATAGAGAGGAAAGGAAAACTTCCTGT
>JAZGTJ010001327.1:11998-59342 GCA_036877575.1 Botia almorhae | reverse complement strand
CACATACACGCACACAAATACTCCATTACCTGTGGGCTCATACAGTGTTTGGATCCATATAACGCAATTCCTAAAACCCTCTGCCCTCCTCTCCTTGCCCCTCACTCTCTTCCTCTGGTCCTTCTGACCAGAGAGATGTAGTGTTTTGTTAACCTGCCTGTTTTTCCAGACTAATGCTTTCTAAATCCTCTTGTTTTCACTCTGGGTTTAGTTCGAATGTCGTAACGCCTGAGCTGTGCAGTCAAACTGGAAGATTATTGCCTTTAGCTTTTAACCCTTCTAGAATTCACTGTCACCTTTATGTCTCGAACGGAGTTCTAGAATTTTCTCTCCAGGACACATACACAGACTTTAGCTTAAACGCGGTGTAGTCTCACTGTGAACTCAGGCTTCAGAGTAAAGAGCTAGCTAGCTTTAGCTAGTGTCTCCTGCATGCTTGTTTTTCGGTTCGCTGAGGTTTTTAGATTTTAGTTTTCCATAGGAAGACCTGCGCTGACTGTTTCCTTGAGTTTTTGCATTTGTTTTCCTATCTGCTTGTGTGATGAGTAAACGGGTGTAAGTGTAAATCTGCTGCATGAACCTAACGGAATCTTTACTGTGTTAAATGGCAGATTGTCTTCCAGATACATGCTTTGTTCAGCTACAGATGCATGGCGCATCAATTTATGCATGATGTTTCAAAATGTGGTGTACTATAAAATGTATTAATTTCTGTCAGTTCTGTGGATTCTGTCAAATTTGAGCTGATTTTAACGTGTGTGTGTGTTGCTGAATTTGTGTTATTTGATGTGCCTAAAAGTATTTATGAGATTATGCATTTTTAAAAGGACACTACTGCCTGAAAACCAGCATCTCTGATTATTTTATAAGTGTACATTTTGATATTTTAACTAATAGCTTGTAAAATCATTGACCCATGTCTTCAGAATCAGTGGAAAGGTGTTTAAAGCTGTCACCCAAAAAAATAACTGCAGATGTCATTCTACCATTGAAATCTCACTGATCATACAGCTCACTCACACAGACCGTATCAAATACTGGTGACAAAAGCACCAGTCTGAAAACACAAATCCATTAAAAGATATATTTTCTCATTTCCTCCATTCACTGCTTCAGACACGCTCCGTTATTTACCTTTGCTTGCTGTTCTCCTATTCTCTGTTTAATCTGGAGAGGTTGATTTCACTTCTGTGTGGAGATCAGGGGATGCCAGTCACCTTTTGCCTGAATTAATTTGTTGTCATTTCGTGGCATTTGCTTAGGTCGGAATAGATAGAGAATCAGGTCAGGAGTCGGCAGCTGCTTGATTTAGACCTCTCAGGGCCGTTTTTGAGCGCTCTGAAACTGTTCTGCAGACAGAGCAACATTCAACAAGGAATTCTTTGAAGCATCACCACCGAGACCCCCCACAGACACTCAGTTCTGTGTCTGTTTCTGAAGGCTGCTGATTCCCCAGTCACATGGTGGTAGACAGATTCAATTTTGAGCTTTTCCAAATTTAAGACGATTAAAGGCCCTGAACTAAACAGGGACTACAGTTCTGCTACTGAGGTACCAGTTGCTTTGGCGCCACATCAGTCTGCTGAGCAGAGCCCAGTGAGAAACACATTTGCATGTCATGTGTTTGCACAGAGATGGCTCTGCTCTCCAGGATCTGGAAACCCATGGAAAACTGTATATGACAGCATAGCCTCAGTCACGTTATCACATCGGCATTAGCAGTAATTGGGTCATCAAGAAGCAAGACTGTAGAATGCACAGGGAAGCCATTATCCTAACCCAGCTAATTCTTCCAGTCTCCTTAAGGACACAGTGAGCTATATCCAATATCCTCAACATCTGGAAGTCAATAAACCGAGATTCTGCTGCTTCCTTCTAGGGAAAATGAAGCGCTTCATAACCTACACAGATATGGTCCCTGATGATGTCACTGGTTTATTTTCACCTCTGTTCGGAGATGCGGCGCAGAACCTGAACAGCAGTAGCCCTTGAAGCTCCGCGATGCCTGATGTCACACTATCACCAAATGGGCCTGATCTATTCAGTGATCACAGATTTATGATGCATAAAAAGGTCCATGCCCGAGCCTATCACAGGCAATCAGCCACACAGAGGGAGGCAGAGAGACTGAGGACTTTTTTTGTTGGTATTTACAGCGGCTCCCAAAATTCTGAGAATACATAAAGCAGGCAGGGGCGCCGCTAAGGGGGGGAAAGTTAGGACAATTCTAAGGGCCCACGCCCTTTAGGGGCCCCCAGAGATCTGCTTTATTAATAATAACACTACTAGGGGGGCCCAATCTCATATTTTGTCATAGGGCACAAAATTGCGAGGGGCGCCCCTAAAAGCAGGGATTCAAAATCTAAAACCTGGATATAAACTGAAAGTGTATATATGTATAATAAGTATATATATATATGTGTGTGTGTGTGTGTGTGTAAACTAGTAAACTATATATATTAAAAATATATATGTGTGTGAGTGCTGGCAAAACGGGTCGGAATGTACACGGGCTACTTACAAGCTAATTTCCAATAACATGGTTGGAGATGGAGGAGGTTTCTCCATAATTTCCTAATAAACTAAATACAATTACTTTAATGTAGTCTAAATTGACAGCCCTAGTGTATACATACCCACTTATTTCCCAGCAGAACGTTGAGAGATCACTCACAAGTCGGCTATTAAACTCACACTTCTGCTCTTCAAGGATGTCTTTCTCTCCCACTCTCCGGCTCTTTGAGGAGTTAATGGGGTTTTGACAGAGGCCTACACAATCCCTCACACAGCCAAAAGGAAGATTGAAAGAGTTTTCACCACTGAAAATCTGTCATTTATTTCTCCCTACCTATTCAGTCCATCAAACTCCTCTGTTCTCACCCACTCCTCTATACTCTCAGTATCATCTCGTTTTCTCTGGTCTCCTTTCTCAATAAATCTGTCACTTTCTTTTCTCACAATCATCTCCCTCTTTTCTCTGTCCCCTTTCTTTCTTCCACGTGCTCCTTCGCTCTCTGAGTCAATGAGGAGATATTGGATTTTTGACAGAGGCCTACACAATCCCTCGCACAAGAACCCTCCTCTCTTCCTTGTCATCTCCACACCTCCTCTCAACTCTCACTCGCTCCCGTACTTTCAGACACACTCATTTTTCTTCGTTTTTTTCTTTTTCTCCTCCCTCAACAATTCTCAGTCATTTGCTTTTCCAACAATAGTCTTTCTCTCTCCCCCTCCCTCTCCTGCTGCTTTTTTGTAGTTGTCTGCCTGGCTGTCTTTTGGCAAAGTGAAGTCTGTCTTTTTTATCCATGTCCCTGTTTATCACACATTCGTACTATATTTAGCCTGTGTTCTGCCTTAAAGAGTGAGAGAGGTTAAGCCCGCAGTTACAAACTCTCACGCTCCGTAATTTTTATGAGCAGTGATGATTTTCTTGTTTGCATGGCCTTGAAAATTACTGACCCAATTACAAAATCAATTCTAATTATTTAAAGGAGCAGCGTCTTTATTAGTTTATTTCTATTATAACTTCTTATGAAAAACAAATACTATTTATTTAGCTTGCTTGCACATACAGCTTTGTTGTTTTGTTTTTTAGTATATTAAAAATTAGGATTTAAGATTAATTTGTGCTCATATGGCAATGAAAGTTTGCATGCCTGTGTTTTTACACTTGACCAGCATTCGTAAAGCAGATGAGTCACAGAAAAGGACTCCAAACCTGTTGTGACACCATATTTGTGTGTGTTTCTGAGTCACACATCGCATACCATATGTCAGCCCTCAGTCCTTCCCAGGGGCCAAAGATCACAGTTTATAAAGCAAACAGATGAGTCATAGAAACATAACTGTGCTTTTCATTATTTATCTCATCTCACTGTATGTTTCTGCATAGGCCTGTTATTGCTTACAAGAGATGGAGGCCAAATCTGGCAGGTCTATTAGTAGTTTCAGCCAGGGTTTGTAGGCGAACATTAAACATGTCAGTTATGATGCCTTAGAACCTCCATCTTATTAAAACAAAAAAAACTTTAAGTGCTCACCATAAATATTTGTTGAGATGTGGGGACGTCCCCACATGTGCATTTGCGTGTTTGTGTGTGCGCCGTGGAGCTCTTTCAGAAGTTTACTTAGCTATAACTCAGCCTGGTTAGCATCTATAAACTATGTTGGAGAGAAACATTTTTGGGGGAATTGAGTTGGCAGGAAGT
This sequence comes from Botia almorhae, assembly GCA_036877575.1. Lineage (NCBI taxonomy): Eukaryota > Metazoa > Chordata > Actinopteri > Cypriniformes > Botiidae > Botia > Botia almorhae. Next base: position 55,134 of record JAZGTJ010001327.1, on the reverse strand, counting down.
TTACCTTGTTCTATAGCTAGCAAAGCACAGTCACTGCTAATGTTTTTGTATTGCTGCCTTGAGGTAGATTTTCTTTGTTTCTCTCACATATTATACTTTCTCTCACTGTTATTGTGCATTCATAAATGTATTTTCGCTTGCAGCAGCTAGAAAAGCACAATAGCATTACTCTTTTCTTGATAACTCGATAGCTCACTAACATTGGTCCACCCACTCTGTGCTTACATGTTTGTTGTGTTCGCCGTCCCTGTTCCATGAATTGGAGCTTTAAGCGAGTGAAACTTTGTTAGCCTTGCCAAGAGTCTTAAACACCTAATGCTACATGTTCCTTTCATCTGTGTTTAGCATCGGCTCTCTGCAGTTCTCTATTTTTATGAATCTAAGTCGAAGTGTAGAGTTTTTCATGATATACTTTTACTCTCGCCACAGAAATATGAAGCATTTTTTATATGAAGCAAAATTTGAAGATATAGAAATTTTAAGTTATATAATCCTGATCACATGCATGTCGTGTGTTTGGATGCAGGTGTTCTGGTGCCAATGTAAATTAAGACGTGTCATACCACTAACCTGCTCTCGGCAGATTATTCATTTACTGCCTGTCTCATAAAGACACAAGAAGGAAATGCTGTAAGAGGAAATAAACAAGGAAGAGCTGATGGTGCAGATGGTTGTGGGAGTTACTAATGATCTAAATGTGCATGTTGTCTGATGCACGTCTGCTCTACGCTTAATTAAACTGTATTGTGGTACATCCATTTATTTTGATTTGCTCTCTCTGAAAGCTCATCCATGTCATCTTTGTTCCATCTTAACTCTATATATAGTTCAGTGTGGAATTGCAAAATCAGCTGTGGGCCAAGTACGTACCTCTGGTGCTTCTCAGACTGTGTTAATGAGAGAATCACTTAGCTCAGACCATTACCAATAGCTCATGAGAACTGAAACATTATTTCAGGTTAAACCAATGAGCATTTTTGTTTGTCAGCAGTTTTAAACAAAACTTTACTAGGAGCTGCTGAAAGTTCATTGTTTCTTTACAGTTATCTTTATCTCTTTTCCTCTCTCTCTCTCTCTGCAGGAGTGCGTCGACCCCCCGAGGTAGATAAGTCATACCACAGTGTTCACTACACTCTGCTGATTGCGTGTGTACTGGTGGCGTTTGTCCTTGGTGCTTTCCTTTCTGGATTCCTCGTTTCCTGTTATTGCAACCATAACGTTAACAAGACCAAGAGGCTGCAGAAAGATCCGGAAGCACCAATCCCACACGCTCTGTCCCTGCGCAGCTTGGCCAAGCTCAACGGCTTGCTGGAGACTCAAAATAAGGATGAGAAGCTGGAGGTGTCTTCACCCAAACTTTACAACTCTTTCTTTGCCAATGGAAAAGACCAAGCGCACCGTAGGAACGCCCATCACGCTGCCATGACGGAGCTCATTCATCCACACCATCACCATTCGGCAGAGCTCACCGGCCTGCCCACACCCGATTCTACCCCAGAGCTCCCCATCAAGAGCATGAAGGCCTTCAAGAACCAATGGGAGAAGAATCAGAACTGCAATAATGCTAAAGAACCCAAATCCCATAACATGGGTGCGTCTCGGCCAACCTCTGCTGTCCAGCATCAGATGTTCCCCTTCTCCCATGGCCTGACCAATGGACAGGTTTTGGGAGGTTCAGCGCACCTCGAGGAGCGCAAAGTCCACAATGCAGAGCGTGTGGTCAATCAGCCATACCACTGTTACCCACACAAGATTGTGGACGTCACCTCTCTTGATGAACTTCTGAAACACATCCACGAAATGAACGTGGCTACTGGTAAAAATCCTACAGTCCTTACCTCCTCCATGTCAGCCCACGGTGGTCAGATGGCGTTTGCAAATCGCGTACAACCGCAAATCCCAGAAACGGAGTCTGCCCCATATTACAGCTCCTCCACGCTTCCCCGTGACAGCCTCACTCGTCGCATGGACGTCCCACCTGAAATTCCTCCTCATCATCAGTCAACGCTGGAGAGAGTGTCTCGCCACGCGTCCCAACGCCAGTCTCTAATAACCACGCCCAAGATGCCCAGCGGGGGCGTGGTCCCACGGCAACACAGCTTCAACCAGCGCAGCTCCCATCAGCCCCTTCTGCTTTCCAGAATGAACTCTGGTGGCAGCAGTTCGGGTTGTGATGTACGACACCCGCTCATCCCTAACGGATATCTAACGCGCCAGCACAGCTACAGCGAGCAGCCGGAGGTTCACCGCGGAGCTATCGTTCGCCGGACAGCATCACTCAAGCCCGACGTCCCACCCAAACCTCTGTTCATTCCTGCCAGCTCACCGGTCAACCAGGCAGGGAAGTTTAACTACTGAACAATGGAGAAGAAAAGCCAGTGTTTTTTCGTGAAAAGTTCTCGACTTCTCAGAACTAGATGTGGTCAAGGAGGATTGAATAAAAACAAGATAAACTGCCTTTATCAGACATAAGTCCTCTAGAGTTTGGCTGCCAGTGTTGTCAACTTTACACTAGAACTGACATGTTTTTCTCTGTTTTATGAATATATTTGTACCATATTGGTATTGCTCAGCCATTGGCCAATAGGAGGGGAGGAATTACGGGAGTCCACGCCCACCTAGATATAGCCTGCCACAGTGATGTGGTGTGTGGCTTTACAGTGTTGCTTTGGATTGTCTAGACAGGCAGTTCTGAAGTTCTGGACTTGAACTTTTATCCACACAAGCATACCCACCTTTGATACTGATCTTTCTTGCTTTGGCTTAACTATTCTGTTCATGTAGAGTTGATGAACTGTGCTGATCCCAATTAGAAACGTGTATATATGCATGTGTGTGTGTATGTATATATAAATATACATATATGTGTGTGTGGGTGGGTGTGTGTGGGTATGTGAGGACGTTTATATCTGCACAGAATATGTGAACATATACATACCAAGTGTATGTATCTAGAATATCGAAATGGTTTAGTCCCCAAAAAGTTTATTTGCCTTATTTTTGAAGCAGATGTGCTGTTGAAATGCCCACACAACTGATAACAAGATATCTGTAAATCCATAAGCAATAATCTGCAGCCCATGCTGTCCACTCCAGTGTAATGCAACTAGATCAATTTAAACTCAAAAAGTTAAATGTGTAGCTAGAGAACAGTTTCATCAGCCTCCAATGAGTGTGTATATACCCAAGAGGAATGTATCATTATCTTTAAGCTGCAGAAATGGTTAAGATGCTATAGGTTTTACCCTCTGTGTCCTCTGCTAAAATCAACAAATTAAGGTAAATCTCTTTAAAAGTATCATCTAAAGATGTCTTAATCAGACGCCACACAATAAAGAATCAAGCGACAAAAGTGTAATGGAACCTTGAGTTTTTGTCCTGACTAGCAAGCATGACCACAGTAAGTGACAAGGCACATTGTTTGGTTTCTCTTTCTGTGGTGACTTGCTGACTAGCTCTGCCCACTGTGGAATCTCACTGGTCCAAACCAGTGTGCCACAAAACTGATTTAAAATATTTAAAAATATGTTCTGATTGGCTGTAATTGTGTCATCGTGCAGCATTTTCACCTTCGGTGCAAACAGACAAATTGCTTGTTGCGAAATGAATAAGCAATGTGTCGTATCTGCCTAAGACATGTCGTTAACGTTTTACTACCAATTGTTTTGTGTACATATATATAAAAAATAACTAGCCAAATTTTAATTGTTTGTGTAAATTTGTGCCTTATTTAATATGATGTGTTTGGGGGGTTGGCAACATATTGAAAGAACAGGGCAGAGAAGCTGTCATTATATTTTTATTTTTAATATTAGTATTTTTTTTTAGTTTGGTTGTCTGTATGTGTCACAGCTATTGTAGATATATATATTTCTAGATACGTTTAATACATGTAGGCTGTGTGGGGCTTTTGCATTTGGAATCAGCACCTATGTAGTTTGCTTCAAACTTTCTTCGTTCTTTTTATCTTTTTGGTTTTTTCTCTCTCTTACTCTCTCTCTCTGTCTCTCGCGCTCTCTCTCTTTTCTTTCTAGTATTTTCTGATGCGTTAACAGCAAGTTGATGTCAAAAATAAAGTCCTGCCCTCACAGAACTGGGTTTTTCCTGAATTGTATACTGTGAGATACGTGAACTATTTCCCTCCCACGTATCTTTACATCATCTGTTTAATGTCGAGAGGATCCACAAGGAGATCGTATCAGTCGGCTGTAGTTCAATCAGATACCTCCCTTTCCTTTCCCCCAGTGCTTCAGTCTGGCAAAGTAATTCTGAAGAGTTCCTCTGCTCTAAGTCATCTTCATTATCTTCCCAAGTCTGTCTTAAGACTATGATGTGTCAGCTCTTGCATAAATTCTTGGTGCTGGTCTGAAAGACAGTTTTATCATGTACACTCGAATGAACCTTTTTAATTGGCTGCCTGTAACTGTGTGCTCTGTCGCCCCTTACAAAACCAAATGCAACGTCGCATTTTAAAGAACTGCTACTGCGTCATATGCATCAACGATGGACAATGGACTGAGGGTTGAACGTCTGCTCCGCCCACTGCTGCAAACCGGAGTGAGAGACTAAAGCTGGAGTTACTGAGACTACATAAAGAGTAGTTTCTTTGAATTTCTATAGGTTTTTTGATGGAAAGGGAACTGCGTGTCTGTTTTATCTGCTTTAACCATTGAGGTTTCTGTTATTGCACAGTGTAAATACAGTCCTGGAGTTTCCCAGGATTCACTGCTCTGTTATGATTACTATTGGGCAAAGCCCTATGGATTCTCCACCCCTGCTTTTATGGAATACTGTTGTATTTTCCTTATAACAGAAATAAATGAGAGATCATAACATGTATTTTGTTTTACTGGTTGTGTATTTAGATTCTATTACAAACAGTGTGTATGTCTCATTTTATTTATTCGTTTATAAGTGACATCCACACTGCATGATGTTTTTCAATGGCATATTTAATTATTCTCCCTTAAAATACTTGATTTTTAATAACTATGTTTAGAAGGGATAAATATTTGGTTGTAGCCAAGGTCTCGCTGCTATCACAAGAGCTGACGTAAAGCACAGCTGACTCTGTTGTTGTAGTTGGCCAGCCACAGCTGTGCTATGAGGGATGCATGAGATGATGTTGACCGTACCACTCAAAGGCCAAAAACTGACTCAATAGTCATTTAGCTGCCCTGGGCCCTTGGTTTTCATGTGAATATGTATTGAATGAGATCTATGGCTCTCTGGCCAGATGTTCGGTACACATAATTCACACAAGGATGGATTATGGACCTGGCCTGTGGGGCCGGTGCCCCGAGGCTTTTGACTGCCAGAGGCCTCGATCTGAGACGCCAACAGTGATCTTACAAGTGAGAACAAGATATTGCGAAAGAAAGATTTATAGTGATGGACAAACACCACTTACATGTGTGCAAATGGTAACACCATGGGCACAATGTGAAATAATAACAAATAATGGCTTATGAACACATCACTCCCTCTTTGAATTTGTATGCAAGTCTTCAGTATGGTCCATTTGTTATATTTAAAATGCTTTAAACGTGTGTTCAGTGCAGTCACACAAAAGGAACATTTCTCAAAGTTGCTAATGTATCTAATATTTACAAAAATCTTTTCTTTCCACTGTAGAAAGATACAGTGGCCTGCATCAGTTTGATCAGATACTTGACAAATCTCGAAGATGTAAAATTCAAATGAAAAGATTGAACTCAAGAGTTCTACGTTTGTCTGAGATTTTAGGTCACAATTTAAAAATGTATTTTTTATATTCTGGTAAAGGTGATATGTTGGGCAACAAGAGAAGGTCTCCTGGTGTCCTGAGGCTTGTAAAACCATAATCCATCCCTGACTTCACACTTTTACTAAGCTTGCAGGTTTAGAGCGCAGTTCTAAAAAACAGCTTTGAAATGCTAAAAATATGGGCTTCATTTTCATGTGTCCATTTCATGTGTGTATTTCACACATGAAAATCCTCCACAGATATACAAGATCAAAAGCATTACATCTGGTGTGCGTGCGAGTCTGCGCACATGCTTTTAAATTTAAATTGAAGTTTTTCCCATTTCGTTGCTGCTTTCTCAGCACTATCTTCTCTAAATAGGAATGAGTTCTTCCCCTCAGTGAGGAAGTGAGTCGCCATGATCTTGAACCATAACACACGAGACCTTGATTAAATGATCTCTGATAGTTTGCTGGGTCTCTTTCTCTCCACTCCTGTTCAAAGGCAGCTGGGATGTAATTCTCAAAGTTCAGCTGCCCTCATCTGCTCAAAGGTTCCGCTAGCTTGAGATCTGAGGGAGGTTCTGCGGATGAACATGGGCAGGACTGAGTTTTTAAAATGTAAATCTGTTTGCTGTTCTGTTGTTTGTTTGGTTATGGCCAAGAAAAAACACAATTTCTTAGAAATAAAGTCCCGTCCTCAAGTAACTTATTGCCAACAAATGCGTGGCATAAAATTGTTTGGTTTCCCAGAGTTACTTAGCAGTAGAATTTTCTTTATGTGCCCTCATACCAGACCTGTCTTATCTACTTTACCATCTACTCATTTGTATTAACTATGATTAGTTGCAAGTTATTTTTGTTTTTTCCTAATGGTTTCTATCGCACTGCTCTATGTAGAATATAGCTTCACCTGTTTCTGTCCATATCAGCATTCCAGTGCAAATAAGTGGCCATGGACTGAGTGGACAGACTAACAGCAGGTTACCTGACACATTGAGCTGAACAGCCTCCATTATTACCCACAGTTCTTAGTTCAGTACTTATCAGGTGCCATCAAAAGAGGAACCACCTGATAACACCTTCATAAGAATGATGAACTTCCTGCCAGAATACACTTTCAACACTGTCTATTTTTCCTCCATCATTTTCTCTTTCTCTCTCATTCACTCCCTCTCGCTCCCTGTCTGTTTCTTCTGACTGGTTGTCAGGACTCTGGAACTGAGAGGGTTATTAGAGAGGTGCATTCTGGGAAATGGAATGAACGGCTTTCATCTCAAAGCTGTCAGGCACTCTGACGTTTCTGTTATGTTATTTTAAACCCAAATGGTGCTGTTAGACTCGTATCCTAAGTGTAAATACCTGCCTGTTTTTTATATCTAGAATATATAATCTTTGTCCCCAACATTTGCCATCTCAACCTGGAAATGTTTGGTCTATGTGAAGAATCAGTTGGTTTTGCATTATGTTTTGCTGGTTGACATTGTTTGTCAGAGCGTGGTTGAGTTTTTTTTGTTTGTTTCACAATAACACAGCTGAAAGGATGTATACAGAACTGAGCATGAGAATAGATACTGCTGACAGCACTATGTACAATTCGGTTGACTGTGTGTGCGTGTGTGTGCACGTGTATGCGTGCACTATAATATAATGTGGTCCTGTTTGGCTGTTGTTCAGGGCTAATAACATTATTTACCCCCATAGCATTTTAGATTATTTTACCTACAATAATCCTACTGTACATCAAAAATATTAAATCTTAAAAACAGTTGACTTTACAATACAGTTGGAACAAACATCGACACAATCTCAACTTACTCAACTCAATTCCTGTTGTAGCTTTTCTCATTTGCGAAACATTTCTCCATCTTTTTCTTTGTTCTCTGCTTTGTTTGTGGTTCCAGGATTCTAGTGTTATTTTTTGGCATAGTCATGAAATTTCCTGCTGTAATAGTTTGCTATAATATTCAACCCCACACTCATACTAAACTCATTGGTATGATTCTCCAGAGATGGTTGACTCTGAGAAAAATGTTTTCCATTTATTGCATATAATTACAGTGTTTTTTTACATCAGCTCTGCTGTAAATTTGTTGTATGATTTATGGTCTCAACTCTAAGTGGATGACATTCATAACAATGAGCAAGCTTGTTACAGCTGCAAAATATATTTTTGGGTGAAGACTTGTACAGAGATTTAAATATTGGCATTTTCTCAGTCAGCGCTGATATTCTCCTTCACATAAGAAAAGGCATGTAGAACAGTTTGTGTTTAGAATTAAGTTTACATATAACCCTGTTAGAATCTATATCATTCTGTTATGTTTTTAATAGATTCCCTGCTAGCATACACAGTGTGTCTGGCTTCCCTCTTACCGAGACTGTTACGTGCTACAGCATTGCAAACCGCACAGCGTTTATATGAACCATAAACTGAGGAGAACCACATGTCTCCATACACGTACGGAGAGACAGACAGCCAGTGGACTGTGTCTTTGCCGCCCTGATTCCCAAGAGTAAGCGTCTCTTCGGAATTGTAACTACAGTATGAAATTATAAGACTCTGCTCACTGCTAGTTGCCTCAGTTACGTTTTAATAGTTCAAATCAAAATATTCATTGATTCTTTTGATTCGCTTGAGATGAAGCCCAGCACATATGCATGTGGGAGTCAGTGACCTCATTGGCGTATTGCAGGTAGTCTGTTGGTTACTGCAGCCTGTAAATCCCCCAAAGATGGAGCGCCATAGAATATTCTCCTCCCGTTGTCATGGTAACCTCGTCCCACTATGCACTCTGTCCTGAGACACAGTGACCAATCATGGCTGAGGAAAGCCTTCTTAAAATCCACAAATGTTCCTCTTTGGCATCTGCAACACACCTCTTTCTTCTCTGCAGTGATGATCAGCGATTTTAAGTTTTTCTCGGAAAGCCAGATGGACTTCAACCAGAACTAAGAGGTTCCAGAACTGACATAGAAAAGTGAATGAGTAAAAACTTGCACAATATGATTTACCCAAGCAGAACACGTTCCTAAATCCACATACTTTGCTGGTCCTGGAACAACATTCCTATCGATCAATCGTAAGCCAAATCCTATTCCTACAGTACCCTTATGTGTAACCCTCCACTTAAACCACAGGGAAATGATAGGCTGTAAAGCCCCTAACCCAAGACTTAAAACCGAACCCTTAAATCTGATTGGTTGATTGAACCAACAAAGCTGTTGCTCCATGAACTTGGATACTTTAAAAACCACGTTGAAGTTAAAGCATGTTAAAGCTCTCACAAAATTAAAATTCCTGGAAATGCTAGAAATCCTTATTAATAATGATCATTAATAATTTCACAGACAGTTGGATAAGCCATGCAATTTTATAAAACATGATTTTATAATATAATAAAACATTTGAACTTTATTATTACTGAAATTATTACTAAAATGTATTACTTTAAATTAAATGAATTAACTATTATAAATGAATAACATCATGAGGTTTATGTGAGGGTTAGTACAGGGCTCTTCTTATCAAAAGGATTGGATCTATACGATGTCTATTTAGAATGTTCTAGCCTCAAAGGTCTGTGTCATGTGGGACAGTCGCGGGTATTAGCACAGAAGCTGTTGGTCAGTGAGGAACTATGAGCTATGGGTGGCACGTCAGGCAGGCACATCACACCCCCATTACAGTTAGGGCTGGATTGATCCGGTTTTCTCTGGTGCACCAGGAGCCTTTACTCAGCACTTTCGACACTTTTACTTTGATACAGCAACACACCTGTCTCTGCCTGTCACACACACACACACACACACACACACTGCCCATCTTGCACTAAACTGGCAGCCTTTTCTGCCAACTTGCCCCCCAACCTCCTCATCATATACACCCTGCATCTGTCCCCCAGATGCATTAATGATTCCCTCTATAATTACCCAGTAAAAGCACAGCCCACACACACACACGCATGCACCTTCGTCTACCCACTCTTAATTAACCTACAAATCATGACCCCCATCCCAGCCAACACACACACACACACACACACACACATACATACACACAGACTGGCATCAGTCAGAGGACCAGGCCATCTAAACAACTGCAGGACGCGCGTACATTACCAGCTGTCACCGGACATCTGCTCTGTCACCTGATGCCGGGGATTTTGAGTTTGAGTAATACAGTCTCTTGCTTATGCCAAAATCAGGATCATTACAAAGACCCATCTTGGTCCAGGCTGGTTTATATTGGTTCCACAAAAACAATTTTAGGTTGTAAGAACATTTTTGTAACGTTTCCACTAAGTACAAAATATTAAGGTTATTGTGAAAGTTATAGGAACGTTCAAAATGTCACATTTTTAGGCGTTGGATTAATGTTAAAGCTTGGTAAATTTAACTCAAGCCAGATTATTTAGGCAGTTTATAGGTACAATTTGGGGTTTGGGTAGAATAATTATTATAATAAAATGAGTAGCTCTAATTCTCAATTCTGATTGGATATGCCATGTTTTGAACGTTCTAATTGTCCATTAACACATATGTGTGTCTATATATTCTAAATTTGAACATTCTAAAAAATATGCGGTAAAACTTTCTGTAATGCACAGCCTGTGATATTCTTTCTCATGTAAATGACATCACAATTTCATGATTTATGGCCACTATTAAAACAAATACTCATGTAGTAACCCACAAATCACTTTCTTGTCTATACAGAGATGTGTTAGTGTGAAGGCACAACACAGAAAGCATTTACTGCATTTCCAGCCTGGTGGTGGTGACATAAATTGAAAAATAATGAACAGGTATCAGTTTGGAGTCCAGATCTCTGGTGAGTAATGGCTTCTGTGCCGAGCTTTTGGGGGTCCTATCTCGTACCTGGGTCCAGCTTTAACTCTTGATACCTGTAAACACTGTTTGCCTCTCTCCTCATTCCCGTTAAAGCTCAGGCTGGGGTATCGCGCTGAGGATCACGAAAATGAAAGAGTGATTTGATGAAACGGGAGCAGAGAGATTGAGTGTTTCCATCACAGGATTTTAGGGGGGTTGCTTGCACCGCGGCGGTCCCTGCAGAGGGGGGCTCTAAAGAACGCCAGGTGCAAGGGCTTTGCAGATTTAACAAATTTTGAACCGTCTTGAGACTTTTTTGGGATCTCTCATTTTGTACCCAATTAACTAGAAATTCTAACTAAAAATGGAACAATCTGGTTATGTGTTCTTGAATATGAATTGTGAGTGTATGAGAAAGATGAGCTTTAGGAAGAGGAGCATCTGGAGAACAGTTCCCTTCCTGCTGTGCATGTGTAATGATGGAAGAGAGCCAAAGAACATAAAGCAGAGAAGATACTGCTCTGAGACTCCCTTTCCGTAGCTGTGGACGATGTAGACTAGATTGCCGGTGCATGAGGAAGAGGTTCCACACACAGTTTGATAGTCTTGTGTGTGAGGGAGCAAAAGTTCACACCTTCTCTGTTAAACACTGTTCTGAAGAACCACCTGATCCAATACAAAGAGGGTTTTGTGAACTGGCGAGGCTACATGGTCACATGATTTTGCCAAGTAAGACATGTTCCTGGATCAACTTCTTTCTTAGTCCTGCAATAACTTTTCTGGAAAAGAAATTAGTAAAGATTTTGTTTATGGTTACCTAATACAAAATAACCTACTGTACCCCTACCTTGTGCCACTATACCCTATATAAGCAACCTATATATGCTTTACTTAGTGATGGCTATCATAGGGATGTAAAGAGACTTTTAACCACCATAAGAAAATACGTTTCTGAAAAAAAATGGTCTGCCATGTCTTTATAACAAAATTAGAAATACACATGATTGGTTGGCAGGACCAACAAAGATCTTGATTCGTCCTATTGAAATTATGAAACCTGAGATACTTTAACAAGCTGTAGAATGAAGAGGTAAGGGTTTTAATAAACCGTTCTGATTATTCTTGTGTAACACAAAAGCTTTCATTTCCTAAATTTTTGGCTCTCATCCGCCCACCCGGCTATGCTGACAAAGCACCTGAGATCTTTCTCAATGGTTTATGCTGACATTCAATTAGTGCTTTAACCAGCGCGCCTCCCTGCAGTTAACAACTCGAAACCACAATCTTCCACATTCCTTTTCCCCCTTTTTTCAATTAAATCATTTATCTCCAAATGCGGGCCTGAAATGGCCCAGGGGTCATCACAGTCGGAGATGACAGTTGATTTTACGGCCTTATATCACAAGCTTTTTCTCAAAGCTTGTCCCACACTTTTGTTGAGCAGAGCTGCATTTGAATCCCTCTCTATAAACACAAGTTATCCAGCGCTTTGATGGTGAGAAGGAAGCGTTCAGGACAATAAACACACGCATCGGTGAGATTTAGGCTTGAAAGGTGTGGAAGAAAAGCAATTATTTTGCTTATTTTTTATTTTATCGCCCTCTTAAGCTTGCTGTGAGAAAATAAATCAAAGATCATAGCAGGTCTGTGTCAACGCGCTTCCACGCATGGACGTCTGGCCGGGGTTGCGGGTTCACGCAAACGCAAAGGCTGCAGAGAGCGAAAAAGAATGACTAAGGTTTTAACAATATCAGCACAGAGCTGAAAACTTTGTGTTTTAATACTTAAAAAGACAAATGTGGATCAGCAGATGCGATAAATGTTCCCTTTTTCTGTTTTCATTTCAGCGTTGCACACTGGATGTCTCACACCTCATTAATTCAACTACCCGTCTCCACGTATCGTGAGCTGCCCACGGTTCCTTCCATTTGCATCCATATTAGTCGCGAGGCGAATGAATCAGTCAAATGTTTCATTACTGTATTATTTCTGCCAGAATTGTACTCTAAGATTTAGCGAGAAATGGCAGGTAAATGGTTTAGTTGATGTTTTTCACTGGACTCGAACGTTGATTAATGGTGCTGTTGTAGCTGTGCAGCTGTTAGATGACTTTTTCTACTGATAGAACCAACTACCCCACTAACACTTACATGGTTATTGTTTTGTCTTTACCTTCAGGGCAATTCACACAATGAGATGCCTTATTAAAACATGCGTAATAAATTTAATAGGATTTTGACCAAATATAGCTTACTACAGTACAGCGAACTGATATGTTTTAGAGACATATCCACCGCCTCATATTAAATCTGTTACACGTGCGGTTGTTTATATTAGGCGTCTGTTTTCATTTAGTTTTCTTCAGTCTCTAGACAGCAATGAATCTGTCACAATAATTTGAGACATAAAGTGCTCCATCTGCAGATACGTGTACATAAAGAGGAAAAATGAAACGATGAAGAGCGATACGCTGCTGCCACCCGGTGCTTAGAGGAAAGAAGTTCATGTCATGAACGTGACAGACTTCTTTAAAGCTGTAATCCGTAACATTTTTTATTAAACTGAATAAAAATCAACTATTGAGCACGTACATAAAATATAAACGTTCACAACTGTTTCATCACCTTACCGCGATTCGCAACGGTAAGTTAATAAAAGACATATTGATTTATAATGTGAGCTGCAGGGTCCGATTTCGCGGGAAATGTGACTGTCACGTCTGTAATCAAAAAGCATTTCTTGTATCGCGTATGTGGGTGCTGTGAGTGTTCATATACCAGGGATAGATGGATAGATAGATAGATAGATAGATAGATAGATAGATAGATAGATAGATAGATAGATAGATAGATAGATAGATAGATAGATAGATAGATAGTATGTAAGTATACAAACCTATATGTTGACCTATACATATGACTAAAGGCAGAAGACGGTAAATATGGTTGCATATAAGTCGTATAAATTGTAGAGAACTGCAGACATACATAATTATATATTATATATTGTTTATCTGTTCTCTGTTTGACTCCAGAAGAAGGGCCCTTTATTGGTGGTAAAGTGCACTACAACAGAAGCAGAGTAGGTGGCGCTAGTTACATTAAATTCGCCTAAAAGAAACCGAGTTTCAGTACCTAATGAGCTATATGTAAATATATGTAATATATACAATTGCAGTAACAATAATATCTATAAATATTTGTAAGTAAATAAATAACCAGAAAAATTTAATAAATATTTAATGTTATATAACATATAACTACAAAGTTTACTATTAGTATTGTTATCTGTAGACTAATATACTACTATACTACAATATCACATTTCAAAATCTTTTAGTTGATACCAAAAGCTTCAAAAAATTTTAAAAATCAAAATTTTAATCTTTTAGTTGATACATTTTGGTTTCACTGAATAAATGTTGTTATTCAAAATATTATATAAAACACTCATCATTTCCATTATTTGTTGATTCTGCAGGGCACGGAAATTGATACAAATTCATACAATAATTCAGACAGACAATAATAAAAATAATTCAAAATCCAAGTGAATTTAAAGTAGCGGTTTACATGCTATTCTACTTGCACATAACATAATTATGAGCATCTAATTAAAAGCATTCATAATATTTAAAATGTTTTTGAAAACTATTTTTAACCCTAATTCAGTATGATGGATAAGACTTCCCTGCACTAATTCATGGCTAAATATTTGTCTTCAAATGTCACAATTATGTCCAAATCACAGTCATTAATTAAACAATAATCCAGTCACTTACCTGCTCCTTCAATAATTAGTTTAATATCTGCATGCAATTACTGAACTGTAGTTACACACTGTTTTTTCAACTGTATTGGCAATGACAGCCCTTAAATATATAAATCAAATGTATGTGCTGCCTGAGACATATCACATGCCAACAAAAGCATGACGATTCCCATCTAAGATGATTGGCTGACATCCATGAGCAGCTTATGTGGACACATCTCCAGCTCGCTGTACTAGAGACCATATTAAAATGTGTTAATCCAGCAAAGTTAAAAGCGGTGACTATTTATAGCTAGTGTTGTGATCACACATCAGTGGGTCTGTATTAAACCCTCCGCCTTCACAGGAACACGCGTTTACACTGCGCTTTGGCTGGATCACGCTTGTCTCTCCCCAGCCCAGCTTTGCTGAACACACTTGGAGGGATTGCTATGGCAACCGGTTGCTATGGGTGATGTGACACCACTACATGCTCATCTTGGTGAGAGAAAGAGGGAGTTGGACCACAGAGGAAAGGAATGGAAGCAGAGAGCAGCATTTTATTTTGATTGCTAAACAAATCGACGAGCTGGCTTAAAAGTTCAAGTAAAAACCATCTGTCTTTGGGTGGACAGCCGTGATGGAAGCTGTCTGTCTCTTTGGTTATTTTGGGTCTCCAGCACCCGCCCACTGATGAATCCTCTTCAGTAACAACAGGTGAGAGAAACTAATGCTTTCATTATTGTTCACAATGTCTTTGGTTCCACTGTCGCAGCTGTCAGAAAGCAATCTGGGCATTTTATGAGGGAACAATCTAATATACATGCTCAGATTCACACACCGCTACAGGAAAACTGAATAAATACAATAGGAAAAAATTGAGACGTGTTGTGGTGTTGGGCACCTTGTTTTCAGTAATCCAAAACCCAGGAACTCAATGCTTGTGTGGCTGATTGTCAAGCACCATATTGTATTTATGCGATTTTAGGTTATTGGAGAGAAATCTACGCATCTGTGGTTCGCAGAGAATCCTTGTTAGGTTTGGGGAAATTAAGGCAGATTTCACAGGGAGTGCCAGGGCTGATTGTGAGTGCTGGCATCAAAGAAGTGAACCATTAAAGGGTCACCGCTTCTACACAATGAATCCGCCACATCAGACCACAGTCGTGTTTTGGTCTGAAAGTGGATTCGATCAGATGTACCTGCTGTATTGGTGCCTTGAGATCAGAGAGACAGTGTACTCAAGCATCAGCCAAATGAATCGTTTTCAGTGATGTGCATCAATATAATGTGCTGGAGGAAATTGTAAAACACACTGTGAATTACCGCTATACATAGTGATCTTATGTAACATGGCATATAGCAGTAAATATGAGGCCTATATTTATTTATTGTGTATATCTATATATATATATATATATATATATGCACATAGTATGTGTTTATGTATATAAATATATATATATATATACGTGTGTGTGTGTGTGTGTGTGTGTGTGTGTGTGTCTATATGTATATCTATCAATCTATCTGTATGTATCTTCTCATTCACCCCCCTGATTTTTTTTAAAAACTACCATAGATCCTTAAATCTTAAATATACCTTATTTATATACCTTAAATCTATATATTTCTATCCTATATTACACACACACACACATATATATATGGGTGTGTGATATTTCATGGTAAAATATGTATTTTTTGTTGCTGTGTAGTAATTTGTGTAAATTTGTGTATTGTGTGTTTCTAGAATGGCTCTACGCAGAAACTTGTTGATCGTGAATGTGGTGCGAGTGATCGCACACCACTGACCCGGAACACTGGAGAGAATGGCAGAGCATCTCCACAGCAGCACGCTGTCTGCGTCTGGGGCCACCCAGCCCATCCCGTTCCTCACACTGGAACAGAAGGCTGCCTTCGTCTTCGTCCTCCTCCTCTTTATCTTTCTGGGGCTGCTGATCGTGCGCTGCTTCCGTATCCTGCTGGATCCGTACAGTAGCATGCCAAGTTCCACATGGACAGACTATATGGAAAAAGACACGTTCGACTACCGCATTGTCTGAGCTGCTGGCCTGGTTTCAAGCTGGGAGATATGCGCTGGTTACCTCACACACCCACCCACCTTCACCTCAGATACACCAACTCAGAGCTGATTGTACCCCTCAAGTGTTGTTGTTCTGTGATGGTGGTTTTGTGTACTTGGTGGTCTTTACAACTGCACTTAAACACACCATCTTCAGTATGCTGTTACAGGGTATTTTAATGGCAGGTTATAAACACACAGATTTCACCACTCTCCACTGATGTCAAATTCAGCATAGCTGAAAAGTCCTAGCGATGACTCATTTCTGTTTAGAACCAGCCAAATAGCTTTATTATTATTATTAATGCCTATGATTAATTCTTTCCTAGCTAACAATTTTAGGTTGTAGGAACATTTCCCAAATGTTTCCATGAGGTAACAAATCTTAAAAAATGTAATTTTTTAACATGATTCAACATTTTGTTAATTGTGTAACATTTTTAAAACATTCCACTCACGAATACAATTTTAATGTTACTGCAAGAACATTTTTTGATAACTTTGAGAGAGTGTTAGCCAACGTTCTGAGAATGTTTTCTGTTGGCTGGGTTTCTACGTCCAAGGAAAAATAAAAACATTTTTTAAAAAATTAGGTTAATCCATTTTTGAATGAATCATTCCACTCTTCTCATGAAAAGCACAGTGCATTGGTTCCGGAATGATTACCTCCCCTGAGCGCCTTATAAATCAGTGTGTTTACAAAACAGCGAGATAAACTGGCCTTGCTGTTGTTCATTGCAGTATACTGACCTACCAGCCTCTGTGGGCAATCTGAATGTTTGATCTGACAAGGTCTTTGTCTCCCTGCCTCTCTCTACCGTGTTCTTAATGGGATGAGTCTGATGTTCTTCAGTATTTGCCGATGTTGAGAAGGACTGTTCTCTCAAATGTTTGCTGTTCTGCCCTGGCTTTCGGCACAGTGTTTTTTCTCAGTCTGGTTTACCTGTGACTTGCTTAAAACGTACATGTTCAATAGAAACGAAGCTGAAATAAACAGGTGCAATATATGTCTAGTGTGCAGAGGAGGTCGATACTGCCATTTAGATGCAACTTAGTTATTGCTTTACGGTCAGTACTGCTGTGCTGAGGCAGCGGTGTTTATCTGGGGCTCGTTCTAAACCCAGAACACTGATCTGCTGCTCACAATGCACATTGTGTCTTAGCTAAGTGGTGTGTCTTGTATATTTGAGCCTTTAAATACGGACTTGATTGATGATTGGTGACTTGATTCAGAGAGAAAATGTGCCCTGTGGTTTACAAGTGGCTTTTGCATTTTAATGTGCTTTTATATTTGTTTCCAAATAAAAAGATATGTTTACATCACACCCTGTTTGAGTGTATTTATAAAAACTGATTTAAAGTGTTTTGTGTATGATAAAGATTACCATAGGACAATTTCTGGGTTGTATATTGATTCCATTCATTTCTTCATCAAATCTGCTACCTTAAAACCACACACGACCCTGAGAGCCACAAAAATAACATAATTTAGATTCAATTCAAAGGCTCTATCAGATGGCGAGGGACACTTATCCCTTTACTCTGACTTTTCTTGGTCCAAAAACATCTCCTCCTACTGAGAAAGACATCAGATCCTCTCTTCCCAGAGCAGCATGAAAACAGCTGTCATTAGCATTATGCTAACAGCAGGCACACACTGTGGTAGCAGTTTAATGGGGGGAGTGTGCGACAGGAAACATCTCAAAGTCATCTGTTTTCATCTTCTCTTGCCAGCGTGTACAGATGTGCTTTCACTTAACCTCAGAACAGCACTGATGGTTCAATTTTACGCTGCCACGTCCCAGAGGGGCCCTTTGAGATCAGAACAGCATGGTGTGGAGCAAAATGAATTAGGTGTGTTGCAGAGGCAAAGGTAATGTGGTCAAGGGCCTATATTTAGGGTCATGAGGGTCTTGAACATAATATTCCCTTTACAATGCTGTTATGGTGCAGAACTGAAAAATTAGAATTTATATTTACACTCATATTTATTTTCCTGGCCTATGCCTAACAAGTACCTATGTGACTTATGTTGGGTGTATATGTGTGATATTGTCGTGGCATTTGAAGATGAAGACAAAAATATCTTATACAAAGCTAGGACATGTAAACAAGAACATGGTTTTTAAAGAGGTTTCTACATGTAGATTTAATTTGGGAAAGCATGAAGCCTGAAATTTTAAATGAAGGCTTTTTGCAGTTAAAAATGAACAAAAATCAGTTAATAAACTCTAATTCTTTGAAGTATTTTAAGTAAATAACGGATTAGTGTTCAAAACCGTCTTTTTTTACCATACCAGATTCGCAACAGTCAGTTTATAATAATGATTTTTAGTCAAGCATATGTAATAAGTACGTTAAAGTAACCTGCAATGTTAGGTTTCAAACAGTGATGGCGGTAGAGAGACGAAAGTTACGGATTACATCTTTAACACTTATTCACAATCCACTTCCCTTTTAGACTCAATGGACTTGAATAAAGCATGTACTGTCTGTAGGAGAGACTGGGGCTAGCTGTCACCCCTCTATCTCAGTGAACATTTCTCAGAGTAGGTTTAATTCTGAATGTCAGATTTAATACATCCCATACCTAAAGTCTTGACTACAAAATAACATTTACATTATTACTGGATCTTGTTTCCGCTGTCATTACGTAACACCAACACAAAAATAACACAAAACGTTTAGGAAACGTTGATCCAATGTAAAAGCTCCCGTGACACCAGCTTCCCCTTTAAGGACCTGGCCCTTTAAAAGATCTTCACCTGGGTACACCTGCACTTCCGGTACGGGAGTTTAATTTAAATAGAGGAAAAACAATCCAGAAATTACAACATCCTGCGCTGAAATCAGGGTGAGCACAATTTTAAAAAAGTCAGCAAAAATATAAACATTAACGCGCTGAATGTACCGTTTGTCCGTGTAATTCCCACGAGTTGTCGTGCGTTTGACGTAGCGAATTGCTTTAGACTAATTTCGGCCTGCATAAGTAAAACTCCTACTTCCCTAAAGAAGCTCTAGGTGTATAATTCAAACCAGATGTGCCATGTAAAGCTGTAACAGACTGCGATTAAGTGCTGTCGTGTTTAGATCTTATGTTGTTCGTTTGTTTATGTGTTCATGTGTCGTTGTTGTTTTGCGGCCTGGTCGTTGAATTCTGCGCCACTGATCTGTCGCACGTTTGTGTCCTGTATTGTTTGCTATGGTTATTTTAGTAACAGTCTTTGTGCCGAAAGGTTCTCTATTAAGTTATTATTTGAATCGTTGAATGCCGACTGTCTTGCGATCTTTCTCTAATCGCTTTGGATAAAGCACGTAAATGTATTTCTACTCTCTTTATTTCGAAGATGAATGTTCATTTAAATTTGCTGAATTAAATTGACTAAATGTGTGTTTTTCATAACAATTGGTGTATTTTCTTATAAAAACCTAGTTTAATCCGACCTGTTATTGTTTGCTGGTTGCAAACAATTATATGCTGGTTGTGTGGGGCAAACCATATTAAACTTTCAGCTTTCAACTTTTTCAAGTAAATTTTGTGTTTGTATAAAGGGAAAGCAACTAATGAGGTACGCAGACGGCTGGCCTACATTAAGTACATGTAAATTACGTCAAATTCTCTGCTGTATTATCTCAGATTAGTAACACACGAAACATTATTAAAATATATTAAACGTTGGGTTTGGTAAAATATGTTACACCATGTAATCCTTTTACAATGTTACTTATACAGAGGCTGTTCAGTTTTTCACTGGCCATTTCTATCATTTTTGTCTTAAGGCCCAGGGAAGATGGACAAGGGTCCTCCTGCAACAGCTGCAGTGCCCCAAACACCAGAATGGGCAGCTGATGTTGACAATGTAACCGAGTCCATGAGCAGCACTGAGGATTTGGAGGAAGAAATGATCAGATGTGCAGATATGGAGCCTGCTACCCTACAGTGGTCTGAGAAGAAACCTGAACCACATTTTCCAGCGGGCAAAGACAGAGAGACCACAAGTGTAAGATCCGACTCCGTCTCGCTTCCAGGTGGTGTGAGCCGGACGGAGAGCGAACGGGAGGAGTTTGGGATGAGAGAGAAACAGAAGTCAGCTGAGGGATGGTTGGAGAAACAAGAAAAGAGGGATTCAGGGTTGAAGCTGACAAATGGGGCGAAAAGCAACTCTTATTCAGAGATTGAGGTGGAGTCGTCGAATATTATGCCGGAGAAAGCAGCTGGAGTGTTTAGCCCCAGCATCACTATTCTGCGCTCCTCCAGTCAGCAGGAATATCCCCGGGAGAAAATGGTTGACTGGAGAGATGAAGAAGAGAAAAGCCCTTTCCTGGGGATGCACAATACACACGGAACGCCTCTGGAAAACTATTTCCATGACTGGCCCACTGAGAGCAAACCACACTGCTGTACGTAGATCTTAAAGCACCTGTATTTTTATAACATTTCACAAGACCTAAAATCTCACAGAACCTATGCAAAAATCCTAAAATAAGTAAATGAGTATTAAATATTGTTATACAAACAAACACACTTAGATTTTGTGTCGGCATGAAGACATATATATGACAACATTTCTGACATACAGCTATGAGGAATTTTGTGAGCTATGACTGTATGAATTCCATCCTTTATAAAACAGTCCTCTAATTATTTAAAAACACTGTCACATGTAAACAGTTTTTGCATCACCTTAATCACCCAGCCTGTATTAAGTTTCATGCCAATCAACTGCATTTCGTGTTGTGCAATGAATTTGTATGAGAAGACTTCATACAAGATAATTCTATTATAGATGCTACACCAGTGTACTCAAATAATACTTTTATATGGTCTAATCTCTTGTTTTCCAGGCAGCTACGGTGGATCCAGTCGCGATGCCCTTAAACTGGCTGCCTCCATGTTCACCTCTGCTTTGATCTTCCCCTTGTTGGTGTGGGGTGGGTACGTCTTCCTGCCATTTGACGCCCCTCCACTCGACAGCGCTCCCCTGAGGCTGGTCTACACATTGCGCTGCTCTGTTTTTGCAGTCATACCTATTGTGCTTGGTAAGCAGGAGGTGTTTCTTTGAATGGGGCGCTGTGAAAAGACATTGATGTATATCAGTTCCTTTGTGTTCATTTAGACTCTTGTAACAACACAACATTAATACGAAGGAATTTGAGGCTATCTCATTTTTTGACACTGTTGGTGTAACCACTCTTAGGTGTGCTGGTACTAGGTGTGGCCCGTCTGTGGTATCGCTCATTGAAGCCACGATTCGAGGGGGAGAGGGAAGTTAAACAGGTTGCCGTTCACCAGCGCTACGTGGAGGATTCAGTCTCCCTCTTTCTGCTTTACTTTCTTCAGCTGTCTGTCATGGCAGCTTACCTGAATCAGGATCTGCTTAAACTGGTTCCTCTTCTCACCATCGTCTTTGCTGTTGGCAGGTAGAGAATCCCTCCTGAACTTACAAAACTGAATTTCTGAGGCCACAAGCACATGATAATTTCATAAGAAAAGATCTTCGGCTTCTTCACCTAAACTAACCAGGGTATTATTACAGTAAACATAGTTTAACTATGGTATTTTTAGTAAAACCACAGTACAAATTCACCATTGAATTCACTACAGTTGCTATATTGTAACCATGATGTTTGCTGTAAAACTATGGTTATTAAAATCAGTTTTGCTCCGTTTCTGATCAGTTTGCTAAAAAAACAAGGTGACTACAGCTGTACTATAATAACACCATCTTTTGCTTGTGTGTTGTGTGCATCACAGACTGCTGTACTGGATCGCAGCCACATGCGACAGCAGCGTGAGAGGTGTTGGATTTGGGTTCTCCTTTCTTCCCATGGTGGTCATGCTGGTGGCCAACCTCTACTTCATCTTCCTCTCCGATTCTGCAGGTTCCATCTTTGCGCCGGACATCCCAGAACCCCCAGATCCTCCAGTCAGGCAGAGGTTCTGGGGCTAGTGCCAACACAACAGGCCTCAGCAGCTGCCAAACGTAACCCTGGATATCTTTAATCTTAGGAGCCATTTAAACATCCATTGGACTATAGAACATTTCCGTATGAAAATGTTTAATGCAACTGTGAATTTTTTTTTTTTGCCTCTCTTTTCTATTCTCGGGTTCTTTTATAATGACCAGGTGGGTTAACACTGCCAGAAAGCCAGTCAAACTGCCAAGAAGCGGAGAATAATAGAGATGTGGGCGGAATAATGAGAGAGGGAGTGCGGAACAACAAACTTATAAATAGAAGTAAAAAGTTTAGAAGCTAAGCTGCAGTAAATTAGGTTGGAGTACATCAGATGTACCCTGGTGGAGCCAAAAATGAATACATAGCAGATGTAGTATAAGCTTTTTCGATCACTCCAAAGAGATCCAGATGGACTGACTTAAACTTTTCAACTATTTTAAGGTCTATTGAGTGTCAATAACTATATTCAGATATTTCACTAGTATTTGTTTTTGTATGGGTACGTTTTTAAAAGTATTGTGTGGTCTACCTGTCCGAGCTTGTACTTTTCTAAGGCCGCTCGTTTATCTTGTAATTTGAAGGTAGACTTAACGTATTTGTATATCAATACTATAGCTTTAGCAATCTACAAAAGCTTTAACTTTAATTATAAAACAAATATATTTGTAAATCATAGCCGCACATCCGTTTAGAAATGTGTAATGCGTTTCAGTGTATTAGAAAAATAATTACAGTATTTCATATGTTGTCAAATATTTTTACAGATGTATTCATGACATTAAATATTTTGAATGACGGTTATTGCGCTTTTTGTACGTTTAAAGTCGCATATCACATCGGAAGGCGGTCGGTTTGCAAACAACCTGTTTAACAAGTTTTAGTCATAATATTTGTCGGAGGGCAAAAACAGTTTCCTGTTACGTGCTGTTATCTGACAGTAGAAACACATGCACAATTGACGACAAACCACTAAGAACGTAAGAACAACGCTAAAATACTGTATATAAATCATAATGACATCTCAGGGTAGAAGGAAACACAGCGCCTGTTTATTTCGGATGAGAGAGAACTGCCCGTTTAGAAAACTGAGGAGGAACAAGTGCAGTGGTAAGAAGCGACTTTGTTTTATAAGTTAACGATATGTGATGCATGCAAACAATTAAAACTCCCAAAAGTCAGCTGGAGCCAAAATGTTTTCGTATGTATGAGACGTTTAAATGCGTTTGCCGTGTGTGTATGACGTGTGTTTAATAGAGCGATCATTTTGTATCGTTAAGTCGGTTAAGATCATTTACTTGTAGTTTTTGTATCTGCCTGTCGGAAGTCCAGTTACGTAATGCTGCTGTTTTTTGCATTGTTCAGACTCGAGGAACCCAGTCGTGCTCGTTGGAGGGCAATGGGCAACGTCTCAAACCCAGACCGCTGCAGGACCCTCCGGTTCAAGTAGCGACATCAACACTGCTGTCAGCGTGGAGACGTTCTCGAGACCCGCAGGCAGCCTTCAGTCTGTTTACCACTTGCAAGACCAAGTCTCAGGTCAGCGTATTGAAATATATGGGAGTCACAAAAAAAAGAATTGCAAGTTTTTTTTCAAAAGCAGTTTTCACGTTTTTTATACATATGCGTTTAATAAATCTAAAATTCTAATATTATTAACTACCTAATTCGCCGCACTGATTTCACATTTTGCTAGCCACATGTCCTAGCAATATATTAGCTCTATACATAAAATATTGGCTCTATACATTTATTGCTGTAAACTTCAATATATAAAACCAATCAACGCCTGCATACAAATGAGGCTAGAATATTTCATAATTGACTTCTGTACTAATTGTAATATTGCGCAACTAATTATGTAAGTTTGTTTAGTGGTTAGGGTTAGTCAGTTCTAATCTATCTGTGTATTTAGGCTAATCAAGTTTTAAAGTTGTTGTGATTGAAATTGTGCTATTATTTCTCCTGTTATGAAAACAGTCATGGACACAGATACGGCCCTCTCAACAGCTGGACCAAGTTACAGGGTGTCAGTCGCTGCTGAAGCTTCTAATTTCAGCCTCATCAACCAGCAGCAGCGCAGCCTGTCTTCCGGCGACTCCAGCATGGGTAAGAGATGCTCAGGGACTGGGCTGTGATGGTGAGGTTTAAAACTGTGTATCTTAACTGAACTGCTAATGTCATTTTTAAGCGATCACTTTATTTAGACCTTTTAATAGTAGTTTTCCAATCAAACACATTGCCATCATTTTGAAATCATTCAACAACTTAATTTAACTTTATACACAATTGTTTTCTTTTTTTCATTTAGATCTGGACAGTGGTGTGGACCCAGAGACAGGAGAGCGTGCGCAGAGGTGACCGTAAAACACAAATTTGTGTTAGTGACAACTATACTTCTGAATGCTGGTTATTTCAACACACTTAAACATGGATTTGTTTTGGAATTTTGGGTTAGTGTGACATTGCCTCAGTCAGTCACTGCCTAATGTTTGCAGTCACTGGAGGATGAAATAGGTCTGAATACTTGAAATTTCAGTCAGTGCAGCTGAAACTTTATTGTTGGCTAAAGATGTATTTTTTTTAGCATCTGAAATTTTGTACGTGCGCCACAGATGTAAATCCCATACCAAGTTATCCTGTAGCTGATCTTCCCGTTTGGATTAGTTTCAGAGTTAGTTTCAAAGTCACCATGCTTGTGGTTCTGTTACGCATCAACATGTATCTTTATCAAAGCTTTGTGATGGTAAAATCTGCAGGCACTTTATGGTGAAGCATTAAGTCAGTGTTTTAATGCATTGTTAGTTTAGTTGTTGACGACATGTAAATGTGTGTTTGATACCGGTTTAAAACAGTTTGATACCAAAATGTTTGAGTCAGTTCTTTTTAACATGTCTGTAGACAAGTGTCTGCATTAAAATTTTAGCGGCAAATTCAAAATTTATAAAATTTTCCATAGGTGTTACTAAAATTGTGGTGTTTATTTTGGAATGTAATGGTTTAGGCTTTTTAGGGTTTGACCTTTTTTTGCCCTTACAAATACATTTTTAAATTACTTTAATTGCATTGATTTAAAAAAATCGCTTTAAAAAAACTGATGCACCAAACAACCAAAGCTTTGACTTACAGCACCTTAGCCCATCCTCTGATCATAATTCAGGGTTTCCAAGCAAAAAAAATCCAACACATGAGATTTTAAATTTATCACCGGTAGGAAATACAAAGTAACAATATCAGCAAAGTGAAGCTCAGAGATACTAGCACAAACAATTCCGAATTCATTCATTTTCCAGAGAAATAAACTAATTGAGGGTAAAGGAGCTTCTGGCCCAACAATACAACACAAAGCAACAGTGCAAACTTTTAAGACTTTCTGAACACATTCTGTTAGTGAATCATGGTTTGCACACAAATGCTTGTGTATTTATGTTTTTTATTTGCTTCATTTGATTTGTTAGTTGCCAGCTGGTACTCTTTTTGCTTCATCCTCTTTAATTCCTCTGTATCTCTTTCTTCTACTCCTTGTCCTCCATCGGTGCTCCACCTGTCTGGTTGTCTCCTTTCTTCTTATGACCAGAAACAATGTCATCAATGCGCAGTAACAGGACGGCCGTCTAAATAAAGGAAATAGGAAAAAAGAATTAAACAGTTGTCAGAATGCATTAAATAATGCTTTTTCTGTTGGAGTTAAAAAGGGTTTTTGGGTCCTTGGTATGTGTAACCTGTTCCATTTTGATTTATTTAGAAACGCCAAATAAATCACTAGTTTTTTAGTTAAACACTAGTTTGATATTGACAAAAACACAGCTTTCTAATGACCTAATAATGACTAGCATATACAAATATTTTATATATGAAAGTTTCCTACTTCTACTGCGGTCTTGTATGTTTGGGCTTTAACTGCTAAAGGTTCCCAGATCCCCAGTTGCTCCATATCAGCCAGGGTTCCTGTCTCTCCATTGACCCCCCATGACGTGCTGTCCTCCTGGGTGTGCTTGGCCTGAAAAATGGGTTGAAAGACATTTAAACACTTACCGCAGAGACAAGTCGCAGTCGACATGCAGGTACATCAGCTGCAACATGTTTAAAGACCGAAACCATCTTATAACAACACAAATACAAATGATTTACCCTGAGAGATGTAAGCACACGTATCGCTGAGGCTCCACAGTTCTGGATGAGAGTACGTGGGATCACCTCCAGCGCCTGAGCCACAGCGCGGTATGGCCACTGCTCCACACCTGTCAGCGCTCGAGAGCGCTCAGTCAGACGGTGAGACACCACCATCTCCACAGCCCCGCCCCCTGGCAGCAGATTTGGGTCCAACAGGACGTTGCGACATACCTGCATGGCATCCTGGAGGTTCCGCTCCACTTCCTGAGAGAACGAAAAAAAAACCTCTGTCAAACTGAGACAAGTCCATTAACCTGAGCAAGATCCCCTGAAATCTGCCTAAAGCCACAGCAAACTCTGGCTGAGCTGATCAAACACTCATTAAAGCGTGTTGAAACATCAAAGCACGTCTTTCTGATAGCCACACTGACTACTGAGACCTTTGGGAGACTTTACAATGATTAAAACACATGCTTGTTAATCGCCCTCTATGCGTTACAAAAGTCATCAATCTTTCCGTCTTGTCTCACCGCCAGTATCTCCTTGCTGGCTCCTCTCAACAGAATGGTACAGGCTTTGGGGTCTTTGCACTCGGTGACGAAGGTAAAATACTCATCCCCAATCTTCTTCACTTCGAAGAGGCCTGCCCCTGTTCCCACATCCTCCTCGCGCAGCTCGTCTGTCCTGCTAGCAATACGCGCCCCACATGCCCTGAGACACACAGAGGACAGAATGAAGTATAGAACACATTTTGTCCAAATGTTTAAAATCTATTTGAACAAATACAACTGTCTTGTAACGAGACGTCACCTGGTACACATGTGTATTAAAATAAAACTACAAAGGACGTCTGTACCTCGCAATGCGGTTGTTGTCTGTCTTTCTGACGCGACGGATTGCGGTGATGTTGGCTTTCATTAGATAGTGTTGAGCCAGATCTACAGAGAAAACAAACCATGAAAATGAGACTCCAATTCTGATCTTACCATCACTTCTCATGAACACACGATTACGCTACATAAGTGCTCATTTGTACCTGAGACGCCCTTCTCGGTGAAGATCAGATCAGGTTTGAGACGAATGATGTCTTCACAGATCTGCTGAATGTACTCTTCCTCCATCTGCAGGATGCGGGCAAAGTCTTCCTCACGAGTGATCTCAATATCAGTCTGAGAAGGTAGAGATCACAGGTCACGGTATTAAATGATCTGCATAAGCAGCACTCACAGATGCGTTCTGTTTGCAGGCCACAACTCACCTGACTCTCACCCTTCTTGTACTCCAATGAGCAGTCCAGCAGAACAATTCTAGGGTTCTTGATGAGTCTTCGCATACGTGGATGAGTTACATCCTTATTTACCATCACCCCTTTTAGCACATAAGAGTCCTCGATGAAGCCACCAGGCACCTAAACACAAACATCATTTTATTTTACATTTATTCATTCTTTTATCATTAAACAGACGCTTTTAACATTTTGCCCTAAGGACCAATAAGCCTAGCCTACAAAGCTACATTTACAAGTAGATCTGATGCTAGGGACATGGTGAATGGTAGAAAACAGGTTTTTTTAAACAACACAAAACAAGGTTAAACAACAGTTTAATATTTTTAGATATTTATAAAAATGCCTTCAACCCCCTTTTTACAGACTATTAAAACAAAACGAGGGATGTGAAAAATACAGATTTTCATGAACAACTAGTCGAGCAAGTTGCACAAACAGTCTTGTACATATTTTAGTAGGTGTTAGCATTAAGCACGTTCTTAATAAACTAGACAGAGCGTAACAAAATGGAACAGAAGGTGCATTTTTACTAAACAAAACAGACGTGCCAAGACCCGTTTTAAAGTGTGTAAAAAAATACTATGCTTGTGGTAAAAGACGCTGAAAAACAGCATGTAATGGCCAAAGAAGATCATCTACATGTAGCATTGTTTTAAAGCATATAGATCAGGCAACTTTTTACAGTAAAATAAAGTAAAAAAAATAAAGTAGGATAAAGTCAGACTCATGGTGCTTTGAGTGTCATTTCCACAGGTCTCCTACCTTTTCCACTTTGGCATACTTCTTGATGTCAATCTCCCTGCGTCCGTTCTCCTCCAGCTCCACAGTACGAACTGCATCCAGAGCAATGTTACAGGCCAGCGTGGACCAGCGGCTGAGAGCTTTGGTGTTGATGGCCGAGTTGATTATCTTCAGCATCATATCCCGGTTATTCGCATCTACTGGCGTGCTACAGGGAACAGGACATTTGATGTCTATATTAGACTCCAGAACATGGGAACAGCTTATATAGTGGTGTTATGATTAGCCCCTTCCCTAAATTCTGTATCAGCAACAAACATTTAATGTGGTATGTCAGGGGTCATAAATCCATGTTCCTGGAGGCTCACAGACCTGCAGAGTTTAGCTCCAACCTACTTAATCACACCTGTCTGGATGCTTTAAGCAGTCCCAAACACCTTGATCAGCCGGTTCAGGTGTGCTTAACTAGGGTTGGAGCTACATTCTTTAGGTACATGTTCCTGTAGCTCAGTTGGTAGAGCATTGCGCTAGCAACGCAAAGGTTGTGGGTTCGATTCCCAGGGAGAACTGATATACACTGATAAAATTTATAACTTGAATGAACTGTAAGTCGCTTCGGATAAAAGCGTCTGCCAAATGCATAAATGTACATGTACATGGAGTTTGTTGGAAGACCTCCGCTGTATGTGTGTGGGATTACCTGATGTCTTTGAGAATGTTCAGCATGTCATCCAGAGCCTGTCTGTATGCACTAATCACCACTGTGGGATGCATCTGCTGTTCCAGAAACTGCTCAGCCACTGACAACATCTCACCCGCTGTACACAGTCACACACACACACACACACACACACCATAAGCCATCACAGCACCATGAGTGCGCCGCCTCTGACAACAGCCGAGCAGTGGAAGTCGCACTGTGTGCTTGTTTTAGCTTTTCTTTACAGACACAGATGCTGTGTTGCAAAATCTTGTGAGCTGCCTACAGAGGCCATTTTTAAGGTGCAAACAACATGAAGGCTATTCCAAAAGGAAGCATGATTATGCTGACTTTAAAAAAAATTCTTAAATTTTTTTGCAGCTTTCACAAAAGGCACCCGTAATAATGCATTGCAAAAAACTCAGTGAGGAAAATCAATCAAAGGTGGTGGACAAGGGTTGGTGAAAATATAGATTGTCAGATGCATAATTAAAAAAAAATTTTGTTTTGATTCCTAACTCCTAAGATCAATCTTTTAGTTTATGCTTTATTCAGCTGATGCAGGATACAGTTTCACTTAATTCTAAATTACAATCAATATATGTTTTGTATGGTGACACAGTAAAGACTCACCAAGAATAATTACAGAGGTGGTCCCATCTCCAACCTCTTCGTCCTGTGTACGACTAATTTCAATCATGGACTTGGCAGCAGGATGCTGGACCTGGATCTGAACATGACAGAGAGCATATAAAACTTAATCAATACACAAATATTAACATTGCTTAATTCTGAAGTGGGGTTCTAGATTACCTCTCTCAGAATGGCATTGCCATCATTGGTCATGACAATACCACCCATAGGATCCAGAAGCATCTGTGCACACAACAAAACATTTATTAAAACATTACAGAGCGACAATCTCAGCAATGACAAAGCAATTTCTCAGGGCTAAAACAACTGCATACGCCACAGCTAATATACATGCTTAAACTGGCAGACAGAACAAATTATCAAATTAAAACACAATTTTGTTGGTTAAAGATCAGAAACATACTTTCATCATAGCCCTTGGTCCCAGACATGTTCTGATGACATCTGCTATGGTCTGAAAACAAACACGGGATGTAACAGGTTACTGATTATGTTCCACTTGACACGCCTGTCAG
Organism: Botia almorhae; assembly: GCA_036877575.1. Classification (NCBI taxonomy): domain Eukaryota; kingdom Metazoa; phylum Chordata; class Actinopteri; order Cypriniformes; family Botiidae; genus Botia; species Botia almorhae. The sequence continues at coordinate 24,775 of JAZGTJ010001327.1, read as the reverse complement.
CAATAAAAACAAATAACGTGCCCACCTTAGCCGCAGTGATGTTTCCTATCTGAACCTTTCGTCCAGATTCTCTCTTGATGTTCTGACCTGTTGTGACCAGAAACACAACCAGTGTTCATCAAATTAACTAAAATGAACAATCATTATTTTACGAAGTTTATTAACATAACACATACCGTTTTAAAACGGCTATTACCAATGTATAGACACATGTTAACTTTTAGAAGTATTATTAATACTTTTGTTTTCAATTTAGTTACTTAAACGGGGTGCAGCTTTGGTCAGCACACCCTCAATTTCTGCGCCTAGCATACTGCTAGCTAATTTATAGTCTTACAACTGCCGTTATACATAAGCGGCAGACTCAGCAGATGAAAGAGAATTAAGCAGCATTCGTTTTATAACTGACTATAATTTGTGACGCAATACTGTAAGTAATTTTACCATTAACGAGCATCATTAGCTATGGGGCTAACACAATGACTAATCTCAACACTGTCATGAGCTTGTCAGACACGCGAGGCCCCCGTGCCACACCAGTTAGCTTAGCATTTTAGCACTGCCGCTTTCATAAACCGTTTATTTTTAAGTTACCAAATCCGCCAACGTGCCATTCAAAAGTTTCGGCTGTGCATTTGTAAATACGATAATGAAACCAGCACTCACTAAGCACGAGAACCGGTCGGCCCATCATCTTTGCGGCGTCGTTTAGTTCACCGGTACGGGACAACGCGCACAACGGTAAGAGAGGATGCACGAGGCGTAACTGGGAAGTTGGTCTCACAGTGGACCAATAAACAAACGAGAAATGTTTTACATACACCTATCCCCACCAATCAGGAGGTGGTATGCTTACTCCTTAGAGGCGGGACTACAGTGGCGCAGATCTGAAAAGTTCTCGAAAGAGGGATACGAGAGCCATCACGATGCGTCCATCTTCGGTTTTGATTGGATAAACATAATTGATGTATCATTTTTTATTTAAATAAAGGGATATAACAAATCTAAATAATGATAAATATACAACATGCACATTTAACAAACACTCAGATTTATGCTAATGAATTATGTATTGCCTTATGTTCTATGTGCACGCAAAAAATGCTCTACAGTAAGTCTTATGTGGTGGTTGTCCATTTCTTTATTTTGTGCGCAAACATAAAAACACTCCCTTTTAACACAAAGTTTCAGAATTAAGTTTCAAACTTCTGAAAGAATTACTAGCCTGAGAGCAGATGTTAGTCTCTCATGTCTTTAAATGTATTAATGGAAGACCTGATCCAAGATTCCTCCAAATGTTCGATTTCACATGACAGACATGAGGGAGGTAGTAAAAGTGCCTTTTACAATTTCACTTTTTACTGACTGCTAAGTCTTAGAAAGCCCACAATCCTATAGATTTGAAACAAAACTTTATGGTGATATCTCAATGGACCGTGAATAGATTTGAACAACATTTAAAAAAGTGAGAATGTACATTGCAGTAAGAAATTCAAGTATGTTGTAAACTAAATATGAAGATATGTGACAAGGCAAAACAGATTTCTATTTTAAGCAGAAACATTTAGCCAAAATTCTTATATATCTGTAATTAATGCATTCTGACCTGTATTCCTATTGTTAGTGGAGGTAAACAATGTGCGAACATTTTGTGTAACACACTCCATTAACAAAATAAGTATAATAACAGCATCGATGTCCAATGTTAGTGAAACGTAATCAGCAGTGATGTACAATATAACTTTTCAGGATGCTACAATAACATGTATGGAACACACAACCTATAAATGCAACCAAAGTCTATTTTTGAATAAGTCATTTACAAAAGATAGGAAATTTGCATATTTTTACATACGCAGTGATTTTTGCAAATGACTGAAAACGAAAAAAATTGTGGCAACTTGCAAAAGGCCGCAGATTGTAAAATAACTAACATTTAAAAAAAGAACTTTAAACCACATTTTTTAGCATGTGTCCAGTTTTCGTTTACAGTCACATATTTCACAAGTGAATACCTGCTTTAGCAGTGGGGCTAATATACATTGATGATCCCATTAGTAAATTGTTACACTGAAAACAGCCAATCACTTCAGTGCATTTTTGTACCTGTTAAATTCAGCTTTGTGGTTTTTTTAAAGTTCGTCCTTTGAGTCATTTAGGATGAGGGGATTTGTGGCCTCCTTCTTCAAGTAGTTGATGAAGTCACTAACCTCACGACCACCCTGCAGAGAAAACATGTTTATTAAGTATCACAGTTGTAGTCTTTATGTCTTTAATCTTTATATCTGTGTGTGTGCTTCACCTCATATCGCCGTGGTTGGTCTTTTTGCCCAGAGGGTACAAAGTAAATTGTTGGAAATCTACAATTCAAACAAAGCAGAAGGTGAATCAGCGAGATTTAGAGTTTAATTAGATTTAGAGTTAAACGTAATATAGATGGATTGTTACCCTTGGACATCATAATTTGGAGGCACATCATTAGCGGTGGCGTCCATTTTGGCAATAACAATGTTGGGGTCCCCGGCCAGCTGCAACAAAAACAAACATAAATCCCAGTGGCATCACCTAAAACCCATTTCTATTATTTTGTACAAATGCTTGCAAGCATTCAGATGCCTTATACTTTTTTATTTATGGTATTGATCACTTTACATATGCACTTGTTAATGCAACAAGACAATATGTAACATGCAGTTAATGCAACAAGACGGCTTATAGAACAGCAGATCCATCTGTCAAACCTCTTCTCCAAGCTCCTTGTATTTGGGCTCCAGGTTCTTGCAGTGACCGCACCAGGGGGCATAAAATTCAACCAAGACATCCTTCTCTGGATCATTTACGATCTCATCGAATGTGTCAGCCACCACCACCTGTGGTACATTAATAGAGTCATAAAATGTTTTGTATTCCTTAAAATGTATTCATCACACCAAATAAAAAATGTATAACCATCTAAATGTCAACCTATAATCTCCTATAATGTCAATAAAAAAAGTCTATAGGCATATCCATATAGATATGCCAGGCAGAAAGCTTATCCAATCCAATACACAGTGCTGGTGATGTACCTTGACAGGGCCATCATTGGACTCTGGAACAGCCTCGGTCTTAACATATTTTTTCAATCTGTTAGCAAAGTAATCCTCCAAGAACCTCTCCAACGACTTTCCATCTCTCCTAAAACACACACAGATGAGCTTATCAAACACTGCCTAAACTTCTAAAGATGTTTGGATTTATTTCCTCAAATCTGTTGTTCTTTTCTTACTGGAACACACCAGATTGTCCATTCTGCATAAAAGTTGGAATCAGACAAATGGTATGAGCAGAATGACCACAGGGTATCGCGAGACTCACGTGAATTCTTCTTGCATGGTGTACTTGTGTCCTGCTCTGGTCCTGATGGTGACGAGAGGAACATCTCTTTCCTCTGACATACCCAAACCAAATTCCTCCTCAAGCTCATCCTGGAACTCCTGTCGATCTGCCACCGCAAAAGTCAAACCTCGACCCTGGAATTGTGTCGCCACCTTCATTACTCTGAGAAAGGAAGGAAGGAAACTCTGAACTTTGCTGCTCTATATTGATCTGATGTTCCACTGAGTGGCTCCTCACCTGTTCCTCCAATAGTTTGTGCCCTTAGGATTCCGCAGATAATCCACATTGTAATATGCTGTAAGCAGGTCACTTTCCTTCAGTGTGTCCCTGTTTTCAGTGGTTAGATGTTGACAGAGGCCAAATCTACAATCAGATCATGAGGAAAATTATGAAATCAACATTGGGAAGATATGAGAAAACAAACAACAATAAAATTAAATTGTGTTAGTACATTTGCAGTTTGACCAGTTAACCACTCAATATACAAATACACCGTGCAGACATACACATTATCTCTGATAAATGTACGCAGTGAGGTCATCGAAAGCGATTCTGTGTATTTCACAACACTGTCCTCGAACTTGCTGTTCAGTCGTGGGGGTCGAAACAACAGAACACACCTGGATGAAACGGAGGAAGAGAGAGACGTACACTCATAATCTAAATAACAGCGAGACAAAAAGAGAAGCATCAAGTATATACTTAAAAGTAGAATACTGTCTTTCCAGTCATACATACTCTCCATCCACCCCATATTTCAGGCCTGTTCCCAGATTAGTGGAATGAGCAAATCGATAGCTATCCCTTAAGGCACTAGAAATCGTCAAAAACTCTGCAAGTTGTGCGCTGGCATCCCCAGAAAAAAAGCCTGATATGCAGAAAAGGGCAGAACAAAACAGTACTTAAGCCATTTGCTGTTGCGGTATGTTGTGTATTGTTTGTTTTTATTACAATACTGCAGGAAAGAATTAAGGATTATTGCAAAGATGTTCTGGCAGGCATTACAAACTTAACTCACCCACCACACTGGCCTCAAAATTGTCAACAAAAGAATCCAAATCTGCCTCACTGAGCAGAGCCACAGAACTCGGCCCTGCATGCTTCTTCATGTAACTCACAATTCCATCTGTTTCAAACACCAAAACAACAAGACAGTTATTACAGGCAAATAATGATTATTATATATATACTGTACATCTGATGTCTCTCTATTACAGCATCTACCTGCTGTTCTGGGGCCGTCATAGGATCCAGTTTCCTCTCCATTGCGGAAGATTTTAAGTGTGGGGTATCCATTCACTCCAAAACGTTCACAGGTCTCAGAGTTCACCGTGCAGTCAACCTAATAAAACACAGCAAAGACACCTTAAGTTATTACTTAAAATGGAAGATTTGCGGAAGTGGATAATTAGGATTGGAAAACCAATTTGTGGAAAACTACACCATAGTTTCTAGTGTCACCATAATATCCATAGTATGTATATCCATAGTCTCTCTCATACAATAAAACCGTATATACTCTGACAGCTATGTCACGACTCACCTTTGCTATAGGCACTGTCCCTTTCAGCTTTGTGGCAGCAGTCTCATATTCTGGAGCAAGCCTCTGGCAGTGACCACACCTGTAACATCATTCATATTTGTGTAAATGATACATTGGGCATTATTATCTGTCTACACTTCACCAATGCAGACAGACAGTTTTAGATTAAAGACATTAGAATAGGACTAAAACCAAAGTATGCACAAAAATGTTAGACCTTGTAGAGCAGAGAATTGAAGGGTCATATCGTTTAAATGAGAGAATTATGCACGTTTCCATTTAACATCACACATCAATTTAAATTCACGCATCTTTACACAATTACGCAGATCTATGCTTCCATATGTCATAACGTACATCTAAAAAACACCACTCAAGAGACAAATAATAGTACATTTAGTAAAAATTCAATTTTGTGCATCCTAAGAGAACCATGCAACAAAGCCCAGATTCACAATCTACTGATAGCCGCATACAGACAAAGAAAGAAGTTAGATGTTTAAATTGTTAAACTGCAAAACTGAAACCGCCTGTTGTGAAAACGAAACTGTTTCATATTTATCGAAACGCATATGACACACACCAAGGTGCGAAGAACTCAACCAGCATAGTGTCGTGCACGGCTGCTTTCTGGTCAAAGTCCGAGTCTCCGAGCTCCAGCACATCGCTGCCCTCCGAAAACCAGATGCTTAATACAAGACAGATGATAAACGATGGCAAATGCATTGTTTCGGCAGCGATTATGAGCTGAAACTACACGAGTGTCGTTGAACTTGAGCTGATGTTGAAGTTAGCCTCGCTGCAAGATCACTCGCGAGCTCAGCGGGTAGTGGTACGGGTAGCCAGAAGGTTCAGAAAGCCGTTGTACTGACAGAAAGCGTTTGATAAATGGTAAATGATACATTTGCTTGGACGTGTCATGCCGCTGAAAAACGTCAGTGCAAAAGAGATTTTACTCTATTAACACGTTAAGTTAGGTCTATTGGTTTTGAAATTTGGAATTTGTCAATACAGAAAATAAAAACTGTAAATTAAACAACGGAAGGAATGCACAGATTAATTTTAGCGCTAGGGGCCACTATTATATTTGCTTTAAATACCGTACCAGAATCTGATCTGGTTTCAAAGTCTTCTGACTGCCAGTGGCTTCAAGCTGAGAGATACACAGGAACCACTACGTAAAATTAAAACTGAGAAAAAGATAAATGTTATCTTTCCCTGTCCCCTGCTCAACATTTGTGTGTGACAACACTAGCTAAAATTGCTCCTATAAGGAGCTTGACTTGATAGTTAAGATTTTGAGCAGACGTTAAAAAAGAAAGGAACGGCAGCTACCTACAAATAAAAATAAATAAAAATAAGTTAAATCAGAAATAACCAGGATAAACCAGGATATGGTATATGTATGTAATAGAATAGAATATTATAGAATAGGGTACATAAGATACATATTATACATATACAAGTTTTCCTCACAACAATATGTTATACAAAGAAAAATAGATCACAGGTACTTTCAAGACCTGCAAGGTGCGAGTGAAGCTTCTGTCTTTAAATGATAAGCGGATGCCAAAACTGACTCAGCCCATCTTCTGCCGAGTGTCTGAGTGAAACTCTGTTTTCCTTCATTCTCTATTATTTCCCATGTTATGAGGGTTATCTGTTAATATGATGTGTAAGGGGGAAATACGCCTTGAATGTCACTTATCATTGAACCCAGCAGGAAACCATTTTCTCAGACCCTTCAGTGTAACCAATGATTATTACCCTTCCTTTGGCCAAAACATTACTTTTGAGCAGACATTCTGAATAGTAATTTAGAATGAGGGCTGCTTTGTTAACGTTCCAGATCCTGAATATTCCATTTTACTCCCCCACTATTTTGAATTAAATAGTTTTGAATGTTTAAAAGTAAAACAGTTTTGCATAGCCAATTTGTTAATCCAATGCACATTTCCAGATGCACAGAAGAAAACATTTTAGTTTAAATACATTTCTATATTATAGGATCTTTAGGAAAATCTTTTAAATTAGGTTTACAATATGTACACGTGATGATGTGTTAAGATAAGACTGGAATTTTTCCTTTTCCTCTATTATTAATATTGACACTTCCATCAAGCAATTATCTACCAGCTAACAATTTTAGATTGTAAGAACGTTTCCCTAACCTTTCCATTAAGTAACATAAACATTAAAATGTTGTTTTTAAAACACTAGAAACGCTCCCGTCCAGTTTTTTTAGACGTTGTATTAACGTTATTGCTTGGTTATAAGAACGTTATTCAAACGTTTTATTTTTGCAACGTTTTAAAATGTTCAACTGACAACTTAAGAATAACGTTTATGATATATGACGTATAACGTTAAAAAGTTGTATTCACGTTACGATAACAACGTTAAGCATTCTTTTAAGCATTACAACTGTATTTTAATATAAGGATTTATACAGAATTAGTGTAAATTACACACGTTTAAACTATACGCCCGCTCAAAGCATACAAGGTGGGAGGGAATAAATTTAGAAGGCGTAAACGCGTGCCCACTCCTCTCGTACCCGGGTTCGAGTCTCTTGTCCTTCTGTCACCGTCGCGCGCTCTCCAGCCCACAGAGTTGTATGATGCAGCGAGTGATTACACGGACACCAATACAACTATCACTTTGACAGCAAGACCTGTATTCAGACTGAATTTATATATTAACTTTATAAACCGTAGGAAAGGACGTCCATCTGAAAGAATATCTCCATTGTCCTCGTGACGAATCGTTCAACAATATTCGCTTCATAAAGTCTCATGACAGTCCTCCAGTAAGGTAAGAAAAGTTTTGTTGCGCAAATTATAGAACTTAGAACTTAATGGCAATTTGCACCATAAGCAATGTTTAACATCGCAAAAAAATCGCGAATTGGTTTGTCTGAATGCACTTTATTTTCGTGCTTTTTCTTGTAGCGCTGTTGCATCTTTGTCCCGAAGATTTTTTTCCAATTTTGCCCTGACCTACTTCTTGAAGTCCGATTTGAGTACGATTACTTAATAGGCATGTAGAATCTCCCTTTATGCGCTCAGTGTCATGTTTAATGCGGTTTTTAAACTAACCATCCAACTCCTATGCATTAAAATTGTATAACGAAGTTTTAGATGCACAGAACAAAGTGAACCGAAATTCATTAGCGTTCATGACGGTCGTTAAAGGTAGTGGTTGTGTTAAAGGTAGACGGTAGTGTTAAACACTCAACAAATACTAACAACAAGAAAAGCCGAAAGAGAGCTATGACTATATGACGCATTAAAATCCTATTTAAAAAATAAAGAACATGAAGACTCAGTGAAAGCTGATCTAGAGTATTCAATACCCAACATGACCCTGACCGTGGCTTTAAATGATTTCAGACAATTAAAATGAATGCGTTGTTTGTTTCACCATCTGCTTAAATCAGGTCAGGCTTATGAATAGAGGTTCAGGAAGAGCCACTAGTACCTGCCAGTAGTTCCACATCTGGAGAACAGAGACTCTAATTGATTTTCACAGACGAAACGGTTCACCTTGACAGCAGCATACTGAAGCCTTCATAAGAAACAGCTGTTTTATATGCTTTCTCTGTTGGGTCACTAACACCGAGTTGGCACCAGCGCTTTTAATGAAATCCTTCAGATTATGCCAAGGCATCTTGATTCAGGAGTTTACAGCTGCTTGTGTTCTAGAATAGTACAGGTCAGAAAGCTAATTGAAAATTAGCAACTAATAAACCGGAATTGCTTTCTGTTCGGAGATCTGGTGCTGCATGCCAGAAGACATGAGCTCAGGGTTCGAAAACACTTAGCTTTTTTTTCCTAATAATGTTCTAATCCGTTATGTCAAAACCTGACACACCATTACTTTATAAGAGTTCAGGGTAAATAAAAATAGAAGAGAGAACATATGGAGATGAGTGGTGATGAGATTAGGCTGTTGTGTTAACAGAGGAGCATGGTGGGTAATATTTCCACCGCATGCTTACATAAGCTTTGCTAGCACATGGGGTTACATGCATTTGGATCTGTGGGTTCTCTTCTCTACTCTGCTGTGCCTGCAATAACAGTATCCTCGCTAACAGTTATAGGTTGTAAGAAAGTTTCCCCAACGTTTCGATTAGTAACAAAAACGTTTTAGGAACATTCAAAACGACCAGTTTTTTACACGTTCCATTAACATTGCTTGGTTATAGGGGTGTTCAAACATTTTTAAATCTGTAATGTTTTTAAAACATTCCACTAATAACATTAGAATGTTTTTGGTATATATGATGTAGAACGTTAAAAAGTTCCATAAACCTTACTGCAAGAGTGCTTTTTGATAACTTTTAGAAAACGTTTCAAGACAACATTGTGAGAACGTTTCCTGTTAGCTGGGTTACTTTGGGTTTGTTTTTTGGCAGTCTAAAGCTTGTTGTTTCGCTTATGAAGCAACTTGTTTGGCATTTTTGTAAGTATTTGTTTACTTCTGCACATCCCTGTTTGTTTTCATCAAACCCTAATGTGACATGGAGGGTTTATTGAGCTGAAATGAACAGAACCGCCACACAGCAATCTGCAGTGGGAAGTTCTGGCCGCAGTGCTGGCAGTCGTTATGAGAGGAAAAAGGGAACCTGATGTTGTTTTTCAGTGTCTCTTTGCATGGAAGAAAAGAAAGATGACTGAGGTGAAATATAGAAGCATCGCTGCATTTGTGATCTCGTACTTAAGCGTTTGACTGAAGAATACTTGGGAAAATGGTTGTGACGACCACCAGTAGCGTTTTTTAATCATTACGTTTTCATGTATTTATGATTGATAGTTTAACAGAACAGTTTTGTCACTCTGATGTTACTTTTTCATGGCTGAGGGAATTCTTTATGTTTTATTAAAGCATGATCCATATCTCAAAGTTTCTCTTAAAGTTTAAATTTCAGGAACTTTGATAGCCGACTTTGGTGTCTCGGCTTAACTGAGCACAGTCTGAGACATTGTTAAGATCTCCTGAAACACTAAAGGAGACACTGAGATTACTGGGGTCATCTACTTTTTGGGAGAAAGAACTGAGAAAGAACTGAGAAACAGCAGACTCGACCCAAAGCCTCCGTTTGCTCGCCACTTTATTTTATTTCTGCCTAGGAGAAACGATTTATTAAACAGATCTTATTTGTGACATTTCTTTCTTATGAAAAGGTTTTCTTGCCCGGGTTTGACTGGAACACACTTGGAAAAATGGTCATGACAGCCTGCAGTAGCACTCCTCCAAGCTCTGGTTTATTTGTGATTATTGTGATTCATGACAGACTGAGGTTGTTTGCGTAACCGTTTATGGGTCATTCTCTGTGTGTTGTGTTAAAATGGACCTACTCTGCATCTGAGTTAGAACAAAGAGTGTTATGTAAATCTCCGCTGCTTCATATTTGGAACTTCTGACCTTTGACCCCAATATTTGCAGCCACCGAGTTTATCACTGTCCTCCCAACGTTTCTGAATCGTGTTGTGTTTTAAATCAGGTAGACAGCGGAGGGAAAAAATATTCCTTCTCGCTTTTCTTTTAGCAGCAGTATTATGAAAAAGGCAAACTTGTGCTGTGCTGAAGTTTGTCCCGAGATCCAATCGGAAAATTAATTGTGGTAAAATATGAGGTTTGCACAAATTAATTTTTATATGCTTGTGGGAGGCGTACAGAAAGACAGAGATTTGGCTATATGGATGTATACTGTGTGTGTGTGTGTGTACTGTAGGGAAATGGACATTGTACGACAAACCTGGAGTTTCTCTCAAGATGTTTCCTTTGAATTGTTTCTGGAAACTGGTGTTCTGTTGAATGAGAGGACAAGACCTGTGGACTCGGATATTGTTATTTATTTTACAGTAAATGAATTGCAAACAAAATGTACATTAACTCACCTGAGAGTGAAAATTTTTGCACGCACATCAGAGGCAAATGGAAAAATAGTTAATTAAACTGAAAAGTGATGCTTCCTTTTTTTACATAATTCCTATGTGTTGACAAATGACTGGGCAGCACAGGAAATTGGTCCTCTGTTTCCTCTTTCACTCTTTCTTTGTCGTCCCTGTTGCCCAGGACATCCTGAGTCCAGCATCTGGCAAACTCTGTTTACCTGCCATTTTTCTCTGTCTATCCTTCTCCCTTCCTGTTATTTCTTCTTTATTGTGGAAGTTATAGGGCCTCCAATACAACCACCAAACTCCACCTTTATATGTATTTAAGCAGCCAAATTGGAGTTTAATGTAGCAACTCCAAAATGTGTTTATGTGTTTAAATGCTAATTAATTCCAGTCCTGTAATTTGATAGGCCAAGCCATGTTCCAAAAGTGCTGATATTTAGTGTCATTTGGGCATTTTACTGTTTATATCTCTTTATTTTTCTCCAGACAAGAGTAAAGTACTATGAATAAAGAAGCAGGACCAGCACCAGCAACCATAATGGGTGCTGGTGTTTTCTCTCATTCGTAGACCTTTTAATATTCTCTGTTTGGGGTTTAAACATTATCTACATTGTGACATCACAGCGTGTAGGGGGAAATGAATGACCCCTTTACAGGAGTCACCTTCAGGGCAAGCCAGGTCTTGTCCATTTTTATTTACCCTTGGAAAAAGCCCTTTCCTTTCAAATACTCAGATGCACGAACATCTGGTTATTTTGGGGCTGTAAAAGGTGATAAAAAGATCACTTTAATAAGGAGCAGGTTTCCTCTTCAATCTCCAGCAGAGCTCTGCAGTGATGGCTAGATGAGTAAATTTGAGAGCTTCAGCAGGAATGTGCTGGCAGAGATTGGACTTCCTCTAGGGAGATGAATGATGGCAAATGGGTGATGCAGTAATGCTCTCTGATACCAGATGCTATACTGAATTCCCTCAAAACTTGGTGCCGTGTCTTAATATCTTAGCAATATCCTTAAGCGTTTTCTCTAAGATAAGAAAGATACAGCAAATCTTTAAAGGCTGGGTAGGCGATCTTTTTTCAAAAATATTTCTTGTTACACTGGTTGAAAGTCTTTACACATTCTGTTAGCGATCACTAAAGTGGAAGATACAGGACCATAAAATGTTCGTCCAATCATTGCGTTCAGTCCAACTTGCCTGTCAAATACCTCCATGCACTACTGGAGGAGGCGTGGCTTTGAAGATCGCTCTGAAGGGAGGGCGGGATCTTATGCTTTCAAAGCTAGCTTGATATTGCCAGCCTCTTGCCTACCATACCTTTAAGCTGCCAAAGAAACAAAATATGTTAGCTCTGCTTTGCAAAAAAATGTTGGTCTATTTTGTTGGAAAAATATGACAAAATCTTTGGTTTCATCATCACACACCTGAATTCTCTCCTAATGCTCCATTTTGCTCCTGGGGGAGACTCAGCATTGAGTGTCGTACTGTTGACTGAATCCAGGTCTGGGCCAAGCTCTGGAAAAATAATAATAAAAATGAAATGGAATGGAATTAAATCATAAAAATAGATATTTCTAAAAATATGGACACATTCATGCATTCATAATAGTATTAGCTTTATTATCAGCCCAACCTGCTGTGGTTTGTCCATCTGTCTGCATGGCCAGTGTAGCCACATGGTTCCGATCCAAATGTTTGCTATTCTGTCTCATAAATATATGAGTCTCTTAAGATAAATTCCTGTGTGGGACAGCTTTACTACACCCAGGGCATGCAATGCTGCCCAGACTAGCATCATAAAACAATACAAACAGGACAAAAACTCACATATCTAAAGTTCCCAAACAGCCCAGAATGAGCTTAGAATGAGTTCATATTAGTGTCTGCATATAAATTTGCCAGCCAACAGTGTGTTAATTAAAAACAGATGCTGTGTGTGTCTATATATATAT
>JAZGTJ010001327.1:0-11942 GCA_036877575.1 Botia almorhae | reverse complement strand
CTCAGAGTTTAGTCTTGCGTCACTCCATTAACCAAAGCTAAATAAAATGGTGTTAATCAAAACAAAGTGAGAGGACAGTGCAGAGATGAATGGTGATCAGTGGAGATCAATGCTAGATCAGTGACAATAGCTAATAATAGTTAAGCAGGTATTTGTGGTACAGATTAAGATGTTTATTTTATCTGGCCTAAATCATTGCATGGTTACACCTGTGTTAAGGGAGCATAATCAGGGACCATATCACTATCATCTAAAAAGAGCTTTTCAAGATAAGTATTATTATGATGATGATTTACAAATGACCAGTGTCAGTCTTATTAGGACAGAATTGAAAGTACATCGTTTCATGGTTTAGTTTTTCCAGTTTATTTCTATGCCAGGTTTCAAAACGGGTTTCCTACGGCTATGGTAGACGTATTAGTTGAAAAATGGTTTAATTTAAAATTTAAATGTGATTTGCAGCCCTGATAAAGAAGTGATAATTCATGTAATTTAAAAAAAAATCACAGGAAAGGTTTATATGAATGCGATCTCCGTTCAAGTACTTCAAGTAGAAATAGTTTTAGTAAAGGTGGTAAGGTTTGTACCCTAGGAAAAATTGTTGGAAATTCATAGGCAAAAATGTGGAAACGCTGTCAAAAGGACCAGAAAGTTCTACAAATCTATGTTTTCTACTGTACATACTGTATATACTAATGCCTAATATGTCAAATGAAACATGTAAGACTGAAGCCAGACTGACGGTATTATATCAGATGCACTTCCATAGCTATTACGTTAATACACTGGTACTGACAGAAGTTTGTTTTAGGAAAAATGTCCCTCACAGAGAGGTTGCTCAGCTGACTTCACAGCTGTGATTCTGGGGCTCCAGCCTTTAGTGTTCCTTTGGGTCCTGTTGGGACCGTGGAGCACTTTCCCCAAATGTTCTCTCCCTCTTTCTCTCTCACATGTGTTCTGACTGCCTGCCCAGACTCCTCAGGGCCTCGCACACACACACACACACACTGTGCTTGTAAAAATCTGCAATCAATTTAGCCGGGGGATGGGGAGGGGGCCACATTAAGAGACCCCCCATTTTAAAAGAGTCGTGTGGGTATGTGCACCCTCATGGGGAAGAACCACTTGGCTGTTTTTTACACACATGCACATATGTGAACACAAACATACACGTGCATTTGTTCAGTATTTCCTTTATATGGATGACATCCAGCAGACTTTGTTTTACTGACAGAGGAAGTACAGATACAGTCCTGTATCAAAGCTACTGGACAATCATTCATAAATCTGTGACTGACATGCAAACAGCCTCTTAATCACACAAATGCACAGCCAGAGTTACAGTTACACTCCTCTTCTTCCCATCCCCGGCTAACAATTTTAGGTTGTAAGAATGTTTCCCTAACATTTTTTATTAAGTAACATTAAGTTCATTAAGTTCTACTAACGTTACCGCAAAAACGTTTTGAGAGAATGGTAACCAATGTTTTAAAAACGTTCCCTGTTGTCTTGGTCAGTCATCCAACCTTAGAAACTAACAGTCATTCTGACAGAAAGTTCGGAGAGCAATTAACCAAACTGGGTCACAATTCCAAGAGCAATAAACAAAAGCTTATGACAAAGTGACGTCCAAGATTTTTTGAATATCCAGATTTTCCTTTTATCCCTGTAACGGAGAAAAGAAGCTTTTCTTTTGGAAGCATGTTTGCTTATGTTGTATGTATTGGAAAAACAAAATAAGGAACAAGATGTTGAAGGAATGGTGGTGATGTCATGTTTGGCGTGTCACTGAAATTAAGAGGGTAACCTCATCTGGCCCGTTGGGAAGAAACAAAAACATTCATTTCCCCTTAAAGCCCAAACAAATGTAGTTTTTAGACCTTTAATCAACTTTTGTAACGTCATTTACTTACATAGTTTCTTACGTGCCGAGTATGCAAACCCAATTAGTGTAATTAACACAAACAAAATAAAACAAATGTGCTTTGCTCACTTTTCATACAGTATATAAAAATGAGAGGGGAACAGAGGTTGTCGGGTTTAAAAAGGATAAAAAACACCTTTTCTGATTTGAGGTCGGAGATTGAGGAAATATAATTTCAAAATGTTATGTTATAAATGTTGTCTTAATCTCACGTCATGGAACATATGAATTATACAGTTTAATAGGTTTCAGATTCCATTGAATTGTAGGCTGTAATTTACAGTAAAATACTCAAAAGCTCATGACATAAACACTATAAAAATATATGCCTACACAATTATGACAGGCTAGACATGGAGGTTATGATTTATAAAATGCTTTATATAAAAACGTTTATGCCTTGTGCAATTCATATACATTCACAGCTATGTTATTACTAAAGCAAAGAAAATCAGTAAATATAAATCAGTTTTAAACTACTGTGCCAGCGGCCTAAGATACTCAATTTACACATCATATGCCAAAAGAATGAAAGAAAATACTGTGACAAAACATACACACAAACATACATGTGTTTTATAAGTTGGGTAAAGATGAGCTCATAGCAAAATAGCTATGAGACAATGACAATAACAGAATGAACCGATCAGATGACTCACCCAGAGCTCATGGTCTGACAGTCTGATTGGTCCACAGCATCTGTCTTGATATTTGTGGGTGGACGTTTCTAACCACTCCGAAAGCAGAGAGGAAGAGGAAAGGTAGAGGAAGAGGTAAGATAAGGAGCATTTCCTGTGAAATAAGAGTGTGAAGAGTCACGCCACTGTGTTAATCAACATTCCGGAGGGATTATTGTAAAATTCCTGTTTGGAAAAAACTCACCTCATAGTAAACAAATACTTCAGATATCATAGTTTTGAGTCATGCACCTTTTCTTTGAAAGCAATGAAAATGTGGAGAGGACAAAGTTGTGTAATCAGTAACCATAAGTAGACAATATATTGAAAATAATACATAATATTTAAAATGCTAGAATTTAAATGAAAAGGTTCTAAATGAAGTCATAGCTTCTTAATTAAATGTTTCAATGCACTAAATATCTGTGTGATAATATATGTTTAAAGTTGCAAAATTTGTTTTATTCTGCTTTGGTTTTTGCCTCTCCGTGTTCTGAGCCATATAAATTACGGCCCATGTAATTATGGTGGTGCTTGGTCATGTCTTTTTAAAGAGCACCAACCTCAGAAGTGCCCATCTCTTTAACTTCTCTGCCTCTGTATGTGTGTGTGTGCACTTAAATGTACATATTATTTAATTCTGTGTAGTTGTGTGCACCTATACCGTATGAGGTTAACCTATGACAGTGTGCATATAAACCCTGTGTTGGTAAATGTGTTTTGTTTGTTTGACCACCATGTTTCTTGGGCGAGCAAAACCACAGCCACGCAGTCTGTGGTTATATGGTCCACACTGTCTTGAAGAAACCAGCTGTCAAACAGTGAGGTCCCCCACAAGGCTTCCAGAGTTCTCTGCTCTATGCCTTTAAATGGCTGAAAACTCCAACCAGCTATAACTCTCTGAAATATCACAGACAAAGCCAAAAATAAAGGATCATCAGTCCATTTTTGGTCTGACTGAGCTGCCTTAACAGGTCCTTTATCACAAAACACACCCGGATGAGCAATGGTGGCTTTTCACATGGGACTGTATTCAGGATAAATGTACGGTTGTCGCAGTGTTGTCTTCTGCATGAGGTCATGCAGATTTAGTGGTTAAGACAAAAACCAGCTGGGTGCAAAACCCCGCTAACAAATTTAGGTTGCAAGAATGTTTCCTTAATGTTTCTGTTAGGTTACGAAACGTTAAAAATGTTATCTTGAATGTCTTATGAACGTTCAAAACGTCCAGTTTTTTTAGATGTTGTATTAACCTTATTGCTTGGTTATAAGAAGAATTTTAAAATGTTTTTCAAACCATTTTAAATTCTGTAACATTTTTACAACATTCCACTAACAAATTAAGAGTAACATTTTGGTATATATGATATATAGTGGTAAAAAAAGTCTGACCCAGAGAGATGAGGGGTGTTTAAAAAGGTGATAAAAAAGAAAGGGTCCACGTATCCTGTTTTCTCTTTTAGAGAGCTGCTCAGAGCTACAGACCAGCCACAAAGCACTGAATGACATAAGCTTGTGTTCCATAGCCAAACTCACCAAGGTCAGACACTATCAGTTTATGATAATTCTAGAGATCTAACATTAATTTTCGTTTAACTGAATGTATGTAATTTGTTTTTAGGCGTAGTTCACAATTTACCTTCATGCCCATAGTCTGACTATCCCAATAGTCATTGTACTGTCTTGAGCTGTCTGCACATGTTTGCACTTGTGCACTTTATGTATAAATTATGTTTAAATTATGTAGCCCATGTATGTCTGTGATGTTTAGTGTCTGTTCAATCTAGCACGTTGATCTGGAGAAACATTGTTTTGTTTCACTATGTACTTGTATATGGTTGAAATGACAATAAACTCTTGTAATTTGTAACTTGTGTGTCATTCTAAACACATCTTTCCCCTGTGAAACACTTTTGAATAATGTTAATTACAGAAAATGGGGGCCAGAAATTTTTAAGCTTCTAAAAAGAAGTCAAAAAACATGTTCACCAGTTCACCAAAAGGTATCGCCAGTTTTTTCAGACAAATTTTGTAAACCAGCACAACTGATTAACTGAGAAACACAAAGAACACACTGAGTACAAAGAACACAACAAGAAGGATTTGTTTAAAATGCTTCTGAACACTTGGAAAATAGTGCAAAAGTCATATGGAAACTGTTATTGTGTTCTTGTGTCCTTTTTGAAGGTTTAAAGTTTTGATCCACACTCGTCGTGTTATTTCATGGAAAAAATATGGGTTTTGAATGACATGAGTAAATAATGGCAGAATTTTAAATTCGAGGTGAACTAACAATTAAGTAAAGTTGAATCCTTTTAAAAAAGAAATTAAACAAAAGACCTGTGAATGTAATATACAAACACACAATGTCTTACTTTATGCGCACAACCTGGTAACATATTACGCGGTTATTTTATGTTTTTCTGCAGAAGTTCTTTATAGCTGTGCTAAAATGGTTTCCATCACAATGACATTATGTGAAAGTTGGGTATAGGGGTATTTTAGTTTAGGGTTTGGCAGAGAGCTGCATGTCTTATGTCTCTTCATCTGCTGAGTGTGTTTGGGTTTAAGACTCCAGTTGCTCAGACTGTGACAAACACTATTACAAATCCGTCTGTGCCGTGAGTGGGTCTCATTCTCCAAGTCCTGTGTTTTGTCTTTCGGTTCAAAGTAAAAACAGAAATCTTGCTGTTGCCATTTGCAAAACAGAACAGAGAGAGAGACTAACAGCATCTCTAGAATTCTCTAGAAGCCAGCTCTAGAATTCCAAAATACTTCCTGTTTATCTGCAAACTCACAGATCCTCTGAGAAATCGAATCCAGTGCTTTTCCTCATCTGAACTACTGTACCATAGAAGTTCTTTCTGACATATGCATCATCTACTTGCACAGCATCTTCACCACCTGGTGAAGAAATAAAAAAAACAATAACAGGCCAATTTAAAGTACAAAGGTTTCCCACAGTAATATTAGGGACAGGTAAGATTCTTGCAATTATTTTCCCATTAAATTATGTAATATTATAAGTTATTTCATTGGGTTTATTATAAGCTGCTTGTTCTTTAAAATCATGTGAGGTTTAGTTTTGTAAAGTGATTTTAATAAATAAATTGTTACAAAAAATGATCATCAGTCATTATCATTCACTTAGTATATTGCAGCCCTTTAGATATGCATGCACACTTTTGCACACGTTTAAACTCTTTCTCACACTACTTTAATATTTATTGTCAAACGGGATTCATCAGAACAGCCTGTAGCTGCTAGGTTATGTGTTTTCCATTGTAATTATGGCTGGTATGGCAAGTAAGTGGATATTCTAGTGGTTTAGAGCCGTCCCCTATATGACGCCTTCACACAATCCCCCAAACCGTTCTGTTCTTGTGTGACTGTACTGTTTTTATGGGATAGGTAATGTAAGTAAACAAAACTGCACCGAGCTGTTAAAATCCAGCCACAAGACTCGTAAACGTGAAGAATCTGCCATCAGAATGATTTTTGCTGGGGAGATATAAACAGTAAATTCATGATGAATCTGCGATACAAAATATTAAACTGCATAAAGTCAACGAGTTTGCAAAACCAATGCTTTAACCAAAGAAATACACACGGCCACCATCTTTGAGATTACTGCAGCATTAAACATGGAAAAATGGGGTGGAGTACAATTTTGCACTGACTCACTAACCCTTGTTTTATTGATGAGGGGTCATTACCCCACACCCCCACACTTTAATACACATGACTGTATGTAGCACTGAATCCAGACCACAGCCAGCTAAAGACTTTGTGGTGCGGAGGCTGTGTGTTTTCAAATTCAGTCCCATGTGTTTTACATTATGGGGCTTTTATCCCAGTTTACCGTAACTGGGTTTACTGGTTTAACTGGAGCTAGCGTGTCTAGTGAGTCAAGACTGGGATTTTAGTTAAATGACGGCCAGGTTTGTATTATTCCTTCGCTTCATCTCTCTCTCTCTCTTCCTGTCATTTTCTGGCAAGGTAAATGACGGTGTGGCAAATATCTGTTTTGCCAAAACAGGAGCTGGTCAGCTGCAGACAATCATTATATTAAAGGGCAGTAACTCTTCACTCACTCAATCTCTGCCTGGGATGTTTAATGTGGCTGTTTTTGCTCAGGCAGAAGGACAGATGAGGTCGAGTGGGATGAAGTGAGCTCATTACAATACTGATGGCGTTTAGGCTTGACTGTTACAGTAAGTGTTCTTCTCGTTAATGAGATGAATGTGGTTTAGGTGAATAGAGCAGAGATCTGCGAGAGAAAAAATCCTGTTATATCTGTGTGACATAAAAGTAAAGTATTGAGATAAAGTTAAAAACAAAACAAAAATATAATATTCCGTCGGGAAGATTCTTGCCCTTATTTCCCCATTAAATTATGTAATATTATAAGTTATTATAAGTTATTTCACTGGGTTTGTTATAAGCTGCTTGTTACTTAAAATCATGTGAGGTTTAGTTTTGTGAAGTAATTTTAATAAATAAATTGTTCATCAAAAATGATCATCAATCATTATCATTCACTTAGAATATTGCAGTCCGTCGGGATCAGAATTATTATTAGTTTATAAAGCTTATTAATGTTAGTGTTAGTATAAACGGATTAAATAAATAAACTTTACCAATTGAAAAAAAAGCGTTGCATGAGCTCATTTTCATTTGCTAAACACAAAAAGCAGCAAAAATCTATTTTGAGTGCGTTTGCAAACCTCGGATGAACTGCGTCAATAAATTAAGTGTTGTGTTTTTCAACGGATACTCTGAGAAACAGACACATGACCTCACTCAGAGATAAGCATTCTGACCGACTGCGTTTCCAAATATCTAAGTGCTGTTGTATTTTCACTGGCTTTCTTTTTAAATGGAAGAAACAAAAACGTTGGCGTTTTAAAAAAGTTACATTTATTTTCGGGATGGCCATGAATCTGTATACACCTTTGTGTCTTCCAAGCCCTGATGTCAACTTTGGATGCTCTCTGTAGGGAAACAGCAGTTTACATTATTATTAAAGATATTATATATATTTCATTTTCTGTGAAAGCAGCGTTTAAGAACAGTCCATTTAGACAGATGTGTTGAATATTCAAGAGTATATTTCTCTCTTTTTCTAGTCTTTCTTTACTATTGTAGGTTTGGCAGTGTGATTCTTTGCTTGGACGAGAGTGTGTGTGAGTTGGAATCTGTCTGGATAGCTGCTGTTGACACATATATCAGCGGTCTGTGTTTTTTATTTCAGGATAACTGTGACCATTTTAAAATATAGACGTTATAAGAGACTATTTATGCATAAAGGGTCCATTCGGTTCAAAGTTATTATGCAACATTTCTGTCTCTCTCCTCTTGCCTCTCTCTTTCTGGCTGTCTTTTTTTTGACGGCTCATTTTTCTTTTCTTCTTATTTTCCTTTTTCCATTCAACCCCCCGTTCCAAAAAGTGACTAATATTTTCTTTTCAAATTAGCATGCAGTCCCAAACAGTTGTGGCGAGGACAGGAAGGGAAATGGGGATGTTTGATCAATGCCATGTGCCTGTGTGTATGATACCCCCATATACCAGCATTAAAACTCACTCGCTGACTTTAATTCACTCCAATCAAAGCTAAAACAAACTTACAAGAAACTGTGTGAGCATATTCATTTTCCATCAGCTTCTGTTTTTCTTTCAAAAGGAGTTTGCAGAATGCGTGTAGGTCATTGCCATTACTGAAGTTAGTAAGTTGTCCGTGGCGTTTCAGGGCTGTAGCTATAATAGTGAATGGAATGATTCTAGGGACCCCCAGGTTCAGGGGCCCTTACAACAGTTCCAGTAGTATTGATGTAAGGAGCCCGGAACTATATATAGTGAGGGGGTTCAGAATTCCGAGCTATAGTCACATGACTTAATTGTGTTAATTAAATTAATTTTAATTCATAAAATAAATTAATCAATGAAATTGTGTTAATCAATGAAATTCTGGATTATTTAGACTATTTAAAACTTGGATACATCCACAGAGTGGCCCAAAATATGTGGTATTGATCGTGGGTCTGTTCGGTGTATCAGAGCTGTGGCCCTCAAGTGAGTGGGAAGGTTTTAGTCCAACCAGCGATGTGTCCAGATTTTGTCTACACCCAGCTAACAGGGAACGGTCTCCGAATATTGGCTGATGTTCTCTAAAAGTTCTCTCAAAGTTATTAAATTAAGTAATTCACATTTGAAGTTTAATCACACTATCGACTGCATGAAAAAGATCTATCTGCGGATCGAACGTCAGACCTGCAACGTGTGCATTTTTACTTCAGTTCTTAATCCCAAACATGAGGACCTCGCTTTACTGACCCAGCCAGAAAGATGACCGCATCTGTTTTCATTCATTTTCCATTACCCCTCATCTGGATCTTGAAACCGTGTTGTGGGCCCTTTAAATGACTGAACATCTTTTGGTTCGAGCGATCAGAGCACTTTCGCTACCTCGTTTACAGAGTCGTTGAGACATTTGTAAGCTCCATTACCAAACACGTCCTCTAAAAAATACCTCGACATGTGGAACTCATTTTTAATACGGCACCGATCCTTGGTGGCAGATGCAAACAAAATGTCGATGAAACAAATCTCTCTCTCTCTCTTTCTCTTCTTGTTTGTGTCGTGTAATGCGTCGTCTCCATTATTCGTCCACATGAAAGCAGCAGAGTGCAGCGAACAGCCATCTGCTCGGCTCATTAAAATCTGCTCATGGTTTCACGCTGCACCTTCTCTCGCCCTGCAAGACTCCAGAAACGTGTTCTGAGATTGAGCACTTCTATGAAAATCATCGAAACATTATAATCTTTTCAAATCTAGGTCGTCGTGGATTATCGCGTGCATCTGTGGCAAATCTTCTACAGCAAATAAATAACTGATTCCAGATGCTCATTTTTAAATATTTATCTGATATTTGAAGCAGCATGCTACTTTGAAAAACCGGCGCACGATTGGGGTCACGAGAGGTCGTCTGGGTTGCGATTCCAGATACTCGACTAACAATTTTAGGTTGTAAGAATGTTTCCCTAATGTTTCCATAAGTAACAAAAATGTTTAAAATGCTATACAAGGTCTAGGAACATTCAAAATGTCCAGTTTTTTAGACGTTATGTTGACGTTACTGCTTGGTTATAAGAACATTATTCAAACTGTTTAATTCTATAACATTCCTAAAACATTCCACTAACAACTTAAGAATAAAGTTTTTGAAATATGATAAATAACATTAAGAAGTCCTACTAACACTACTGTAAATACGTTTTTTGATAACTTTGGAAGAACATTAGCCATTGTTCAGAGAACGTTCCCTGTTAGCGGGGAAAGTGTCATCAAATCATTATGAATATTTTTTATACTTGTGTCATTAACAAATGTGAATATAGGAATTCAGCTTTAAAGTGTTGTTTACAAAGACTTACACACAGTGAACTCTTACTCAGGTTAAATTTAAACCAGTTGTTTGTAACAGATGCTTTGTCGCGGCACACTGCTCATTAAACGCACTCCTGGTTTCTCAGCTCACAGGAATCCTGATGTGGTCTCACACACTTTTTCTAATGAAGCACTTAAAGACAAAAACAGAGTAGAATAGAATTATTTACTTCAGCCCAGTGGAACCTATAAACTTCTATAGCTCTTAATGAAAATCTGGCATTCATTTGTACAATGTTCTGCCCTCTTTCTTTCTGTTTGTCTAGTTTGATCTAGTAGTTTTGTGTGTGAAGTCATGTGACTTTAAAAGTTTCAATGTGATCGTGTAAAGGCTGCTAAACTTGGTTTATTTAATTTTCAGGGACATTTTTACCTTTAATAAAGTTTATTATTTAACCATATGAAAACAGGCAGCATGTGTTCCGTTTGTATTAAACACATCTGTCAAACAATTGTATCGAAACAACCTCTCTTCTTACAATTATATAACTATTAGCTATACAATAAAATCAGCATTATGTTAAGGTAGCCTTTAATATTGCATGGGATATAAAACAACAAACTCACATTTTAAGTATTTGGAACATTTGTCATTTTTGAGCCCTGATACATTTATGATCCTGCTAGACACAATAGTGATGTAATTTATTAGTGGCTGGTAGAAATATTACAGTGACACTCTTGGGTTTGTTGTGTACTCATACGCACATGATGGACTCCATGGGCATCTGTCCTAAGATTGTGTGTGTGTGCGAATGCTCATTAAGGTGATGTTAGCCTCAGAAATCCTCACCAGGGGAAATTTGTCTGTGCTCTTCCTACAGAGTTCCTACAGCATCATCATAAACAAACCAGACGACTTCAGTATGTTTTAAAATAGAGGGAGAACTCTGAATCAGCCTTGTAGTGTGTCCTGTCAACGTTTGTGAGGCAAAGTTTGGATGTTTTATAAGACAGCTGACTGTTTTTATACTTACAGCAGGGTGAAGATGGTGGAGAGCTGTGTGGTCCTGTTTATCTTGGGCTGTCTGTGTGGACTGTCTTTGTCCTTGGACCCTCGAGATCCAAATGTCTGCAGCTTATGGGAAAGGTAAGCTCATCTGCTCCAGTGTAGAACTCAGTGGATCAGCTTCACTGCATGCTGGCTACCAAAACACTAAAGCAATGCCTGTAACACAGATGACAAGAAAAACATACATTTTTGCACCAGTAGTTTGGTTGAACTAAACTTTTGCATTTGGCAGATGCTTTTAACCGAAGCGACTTACACTGCATTCAAAGTATACAATATATCAGTACATGTGTTTTCTGAGAACCGAACCCACAACCTTTGCACTGGTAATGCAATGCTCAACCAGCTGAGCTATTGGAGTAATATAGTGTTTTTTTTATAAAGAGGTCTCAGTTACTAAATGAAATGTGTCACTACAGGACCCTTGAGAGAGGTACTTGACACCAGGTCACTCTACTGTATGTCTCAACTCGTAAATCTAACAATGCCAAGGTCATGGGTTTGATTCCCAGGAAACACACAAACTAATACATTTATGCATTGAAGTCAGTTTGCTATAAAACATCTGCCAGATGCATCAATGACGTGCCTGACTCTCACGTTTTCCAGACTGAAAAGATGTTTGTGCCTTTCTAGTTTCACCACCTCCGTGAAGCAGTCATACGCTCGCCCCTTTGACCAAACGTATGAGGAGACCTGCACTGAACCCTGGAGTGCTAACAAATGTACCCGACACAGGTGACAAATACACACTGAAGCGTCACACAGTTTACATTTACATTTACATTTAGGCATTTGGCAGACGCTTTTATCCAAAGCGACTTACATTGCATTATACTATACATTGATCACTATACATTAAGTATGTGCAATCCCTGGGA
>JAZGTJ010001326.1:0-59345 GCA_036877575.1 Botia almorhae | reverse complement strand
TGCAAAAACAGGGGCCCTTTCTTCATACTGAGGCCTCAGGCACTTGCCTGCAGGGCCTAACTGATTGGCTATTGGCTGATTGTCTGGGTTGTGCCATTAAAATTTAAAACTATTTTTAAATAACAGACATTTAAAACACAGACGTTTTATTTTAATATTCAACAGAACTGTACGATACTATAGCTGTGTGTAGCACTTGCAGCTTTGAATGTCATTTTGAAGGATTCCATGAGTTCTGTCGTTTATTTTTAAAAAAGTAACAACATTTACAATCATTTTCAGTCCAAATGTAACAGCTGGACAGGCACATTTCAGTACAGATCGTTCTGTATCTGCCGACTTTGTAGAAGAGCCTCTGTTTAAAAATGACTTGGAAAAGTGTTTATCCTGTAGTTTAAACGGGTAATCGAGTGTTACAACAACATTTCGCTTGTAATTACAAATTTATTCCAGTGAAGCGGGTTATTGTGGATTGGACTCAGATGTGGATAAAGCTACAGTGACATACAGGATACAGTTTTTAAAACAATATAACAGAATCTGTGACGCAGTCTCAAGCTTCAGGTCCTCACTATCCAAAATAAACATACAGAGGATCTAAATAAAAGGAAGAGATTCCAAGCAAACCCTTTTAGTTATCAGACTGCAAATCCTTTTACTAATAAATAATAATGAGTCTTCAATTGTCAGAGCCATGGCTTAGTGGTAGCAGTATGTGCTCTGACAAATTAAGCTGTGGTGCTTTTGTGGACAATGCGAGTTTGAGTCTGGCTCATGTCATTTCCCAAACCATTTCACCTCTTTCTCATCACCATATCCTACCTCCTCTATTTTAAAGTGGCCAAAAATAAAGTATCGTAGTTCCTCAAAGCTATACAGAGTATAATAGCCCTACAATAGATTCCTTCCTTGGAATTTGGACCAGACAGAGTTTCCTTCTGAGTCACTTCAGAGCTTCTGTCTATTGTCAACACACACGTGTTGTGAAATGTAGTGAGTATTAGCAGCAATACTCATGTACGTTTGACCCACCTCATACATGCCATGCCAAGAAATATAATACTGATAGAGGAATGACATAATATTACAAATAACGTTACTCTCACATTTAGTGGGAAAAACAAAGATAGATGAGTCACCGGTCTTGTTTAACATTTCAGCACTGTAGTCACACACCAAATCTGAGCAATTTCAGATAAATTACTATTAATCTGTCATCTTGGGGTCATTAAAATCGGTGTGATTTTACACAATATGACATTTAGAAAAATATCCAGGCTGCCCTTTGCTGTACAACAGATATACCTCAAACGTAAGTGAAATGTAGTACAACCTGTGTCAAGACATTGTGCTAATTAACTTTAGAGACAAAATTTAGAGACATAAACATCATACGGGGTTATGATCAACATGAGGATGGGTACAACATTTGGTCTCTTTAGGACATCCTTCAAGTAACTACAATTCAAAGTCATTAGACCATGTAAAAGCTCACTGTCTGCACTGCACTGCTTAGCGATCACAAAAACGTGCTAATACTGTAATTAAATGGAAGTAAAGCTATTCATTAAGTTCTACTTACACAAACTAAACAGAGGAAGAAGGCCTAATTCTTTACCAAATATTGCATTGTAAGAACAATAAAACTAAAGTTCATTCAAGCACGATGGGCACATCATTTTAATTCTCTGTTTTAATTAAAGCTATTGGCAATAAAATTTTCCAGCGGGGGAAATGATTTCTCATAAACATAATACGTCACGCTTACTGCATTTAATGACTACAACGTCAACGAACCCTTTTCAGTCTAAGCCCTAAAAAGACCCAAAAATATTGCTAAGGGATGAGTTGCCCAAAAACAAGCAGATAGACTCGTCCGCCAGCCAACAAAAACATCTCAGAACCAGTGTGTACAGAACAAAAAACAATACAGTAGGAAAAGCACAGCATGAACGAGTTTAAGCCTCTTTATTTGACCATATTGGCAGGACATGTAGAATGTGTCACACTTGGTCTGGATTTAATCAAAACCCAAAAGACAGTAAGTGTGAATAAGGTCAGAGAGGAAGGGTGGCCACACCCTGTCCAGAACCTACATAATGGTCATGAAGGTTAGTAATACATTCCAGAATACTCTTGCCGTGCAGAGCTAAGAATTGTTTGGTGGGGTCCAGAACTCTGACTTATGATTTGTCAACACATAATGCTCACGGGAGACATGAGCATTGAACTAAATAGAATAGCCATGTTTCCTGGACCGTGGTAACCTTAAACATAAATGACAAGACGGAATTGTTATATAAAGGTGTGAGGAATTTTACAGGCGTTCATTTTTCCAGCATTCCCAATGTTGGGAATTTTACCAGCGTTAGGTGACCTTAATTTTTTTTGTTCTATAGTATTTTTAGCGTGAGCTTAAAAAGTAAAAAATAAAACTAAGCTTGCCTGTATTAACCTACGTCCTATTGAATTTGATGAGGTCACAGTCATGTGTTCCATTTAAACGTGTAATATGTGTACACGCTCCATACAATTTAAGCATTTTTCGGACTTGTTTTTAACGTCTCACACTCTCTGGTGAGTTCTTTAAATAAAACACTGTCCCATTGTTCTCATTATCCGTTTCTCCGTTTTCCCTTTCTCATACCAACCTATTCCGATACACTCAAAACAACTGGGAATTGAAGAAAGCAACTTCCTTCCCAGAGTTCTGTAACCCTTCCTGGTCTATACGGTTTAGATACAAGAATGATTCTTTCGTTAATGGCACCATTTACTCTAATTAATGAAAAATTAAGCTTCTTGACATGAGTGAAGATGTCAAAACATTAACCTAGGAATGATCTTGACCAATCTACAGGTGAATTTTGGTATAATGTGTGTGGTTCATTTTTCAAACTGTCACTTGTCTGCCATGGTCGTAATGTGGTACCTTATCACGTGTAATTTTTGAAGATTCGTGGCATAGGTAATGCACAAGGTTACTCATTCTGTTCCCCGCACCACTAGCCTGAACAGGACCAGACGCAACAAGAGGGTCACGTGACAGTGCGAGCTTCCTGGAAGCATCAAAACAAAGCGGCTTCAATCATCTACATGATCATTTACATAAAAACGCGTACATCATACCTTGTACTTTATCCAATACTAATGCACATAAGTTGACAAATAACCCAGACAACGTAAAAGAAACTTTTAAAACGTGACCTCTTACCTACATGCTTCTCTCGAAATAAATTTCCACATGGACATTCATGTCAGTTTAATATGTACAGTCACATACGGAATGAACGTCAACCTCGATACAGGACTTTATTTAGAATTGTATCCAAGATACAACACAATAACAGTCGGTCATATCTACCTTTCGTAAAGATGCCTTTAACGCAAAGTGCTCCTATGTGTACAGAACGTGGTCAATTATTTCGGTAGAGATAGCTTCGAAGACACTTTATCAAACAAGTACCGTTTAATTCATACAATAATTGTCTTGAATAAATTACGATTCGCAGCCAAACTTCCTCTTGGTGTCATGCTTATTGACCGCACGCAGAAGTGTTGACGCGCGCATGCGCGTTAGCCGTTACCCTACCGTACCGCTTGAAATTAAACAAACTACGTTTGTTACTAGTATTTAAAACTTTACCATGTGTACCACTGTACCACTTTACTAGTGTGCAGTGTTTTCGAAGTTACTGTATTACTGTATTTGTAATTGAAAATAACTAATCAAAACCATTGGGTTCTTAACTGTTTTAACACTTAAGTGTTATGCCAAAATTACATTTTAGTAAACTTTAAAGCAGACCCAACCGTGACTCTGGGACATGGTTCCAGCAATTCCCTGTCAGAAACTGTGGTATGTGCTTTGTAACTGTGGTTTTATTGAATTTCTATTAATATTTCACCAATCAATTAAGCATTGATTTATTAAGTTCAGACATTTCACTTTCACCCAGTATTAGATGTTACTCTTGAGCTGGATGCCCAAGAAAAAAATACATATATTAGTTGTGTATTATAAAATCAGTGCACAATGGTAATTATTGATGTAATTACACCTCAAAATACAATACAACATGTAAGAGTGTCTTTATCCTAATGTCTCATATGCAAGGCTGAAAGCCATTCAGAGGTTTTTGAACATCTATTCATGTCTTCTTTTATCCAGGCAGTGGAGAGAATTCCAGAGAATTCCGCTATGATAAAGTTTAAGCAGGTGTCCATGGGCGGCAAATAACACTAAACTGCAAAAATGGGGAGCTCCTCTGTCCACATTAGCAAACGACACATCCACCTTTCTCCTTGAAAGGGTTCTTCTCCTCTGGAATGCCTTTGACCAAAGGATCCTCATCTGCTCCACTCTGAATGTACTCGGAAATCTCTTCACAGCATTTGGACACCTGGTTTAAAAAAGCCATTGAAGCGTTAGGAGGGTAAACCACTCCTGATTTTGTAAAAACCTAAATGCAGAACACTACAGCTACTATACTGACATAAAACAATAGTGCATTAAAGTGTCTAGTTTTATTATAGTCGGTTCTGTGTAGTTTAGAGTCGTACATCTGAATGTTCAAGCTTACCTTTGCTCTTTCAAGCTTCACCTCAAGTTTGAGCTGGGTTACTTCCATTTTAGCTTTATCCAGGTCTGTCAGATCTTCTACATTTATGACTGGCATTGTCTGTGAGAAATCAAATCAACCAATCATAAAACATCACTAGTACTAAACTATTTATATTGAAGAGATTTAGTTACAGAGTATATTACTGGTGACCAGACTTACTGCTGCTTACGAGGTGTCCTTCGCCCCTGAGAAAGGACAGATTCAGCACCTCTCCTTCAGTCCGGTTTATAAAGTAATCTGCATAAACACGTAATCTCTTAATCTCATTTAAACAAACACTCTTATTTTATCATGGTCTTGTCTATGTTCCGAAAGAAAAGGTGAGTTGTGGTCATCAATTGCCATACATTCAAAAAATATTACAAAAATGCAATTGTTTGAGAATTGTTTTCTCATAAACACAGAAAGTATTACAGGCTAGAGTGATAAGCATGCTAAACCATATTTTAGTCATCATCCATATGACAATTTTCCTCTCCTTAGGAATGTTTTCTCAGTCATGGGAAATAGAAATGTCTTTCGGTTATTCCAAATATTAAATAATAATTGGAAAATATATTAATGGAAACAAATTGTAGAAGGAATATTCTTTTAAGTACATATCAAGTTACGTCATGTTAATCAACTGTATGTGTGTGTGTGTTTGGCTGTGATGTAATGATGAGGTCATTCAATATGAATTCAATTTAATATTTGTTTTCAACTTTGGGAATACACGCATTTAGCCTGGAGTAACGCGTGGAGTTCTCATGGAAATGACTAAGTATAGCCCGCCCTTCAATTCCACCCCTGAAAAATTCTCCATTTATAAGGGCAACGATTGTGGAAAATCTAGTTACACCGACTACTCGCTTTGGCAGCTTGGATTCCGTCTAACACAATGTCTTGTGATTTGCTTGGAGGTCTTTTGCTCGTTATTGCTGTACTGCACAGCACCGTCGGGCTGCCGAAAGGTAAAGATGACGTCGTCTGTGCTCTTTTTAACAGCCTTCTCTAGTAAACACGTGCGAACCTAATGCAGCGTGATTCTCTTCTTTTAACTGCGGATAATACAGAACTTAAAAGTTTCACACGAACATACATATCAAAGTGATATGAGCTGATTGCTACAGATTTTTCTCTGCTTTTAATGCGTAATTTATTCCCCACAGAGGTCTGCTTGTTGCAATTAGATGAAGGAACGTGCAATGAAGACATCACCCGTTATTACTACAACACAATTACTCAGAAGTGCGAGGAATTCAGCTACAGCGGTTGTGGAGGAAACATGAACAACTTCAGGTCCTTCATGGAATGTCAGAAAACATGCTTCAGGATACCCAGTACGTTCGTTTACAGTAAAGTTACACTGTCAAATGCTCCGCCAACAACATGGCATCATAATAAGCAGCATGTCTTATTGCTTTATTTCAAGTGTGTCATATGCGCAAGGTGTCAGTGACAGTTTGTCAGTTCTGATCTAGTGACTTCAAATAAGAGCCTCGATTTAAGTCTACTGAACAACTATGGTTAAAATAATGACCATAAGAATTTTAAAAGTTTTATAAAGGCTTGCGTTAACGTTTATGGAACGTTTTTTGATGTTATATATCATATATATC
Organism: Botia almorhae; assembly: GCA_036877575.1. Lineage (NCBI taxonomy): Eukaryota > Metazoa > Chordata > Actinopteri > Cypriniformes > Botiidae > Botia > Botia almorhae. The sequence continues at coordinate 53,119 of JAZGTJ010001326.1, read as the reverse complement.
AAAACCGTTATTCTTAAGTTAGTGGAAACGTTCTTACAACGTACAATTGTTAGCTGGTTAAAACCGAAGATGTTCAGTATAACTTCAGTTTTGGTTTTGCTCACTTACAGAAATCCCCCGGGTCTGCCGTTTTCCAAAGGATGAGGGGCCCTGTCGTGGCCTCTTTAAGCATTTCTTCCACAATATGACCTCCATGCAGTGTGAACCATTCGACTATGGTGGTTGCCGTGGCAATGAAAACAACTTTGAAAACCTTCAGGCATGTATAGAATTCTGCAGACCTCCAAAAAGTAAGTACATGGAGACGAGGTAGCATTCCTAAAATTCTTTAATTGAGGGAGGTGCTGTACTTGCATTATAGGTCTTACACCAAATATTATCAAATGCAGATAAAATCTAAACAAATGCATATACATTTAAAGAAAAATAAGTCACTTAAAAGCCTCCAAGAAAGGCTTGATAATGATTCGTGGAACATAGACAAGAACATCGGACCTGTGTACTTGTTGAAACACACTAATTGTCGTTATTGGAACACATAAAGACATTTTATTCACAGATTTTCAAGTCATTGGCACCTTAATGGCCATCTTCCCCAGATGGTTTCCAGGCTCTTGCCTTAATTAATGGCCCCTAGCTCTGTCTGGTCTTTAGTGAACTTAGTCCCTCAAAGAACAGAAGTTTATAACCTTTTTTTGTGGTCTTGTTTTGAAGCGATCCCTGTGATTTGCCAAGATGTTTTGGACAAAGGGTCGTGTTCAGCATCGATACCAAGATATTACTACGACTCTGTTACAAGGACATGCCAGGAGTTTATTTACACTGGATGTGGAAGAAGCAGCAATAACTTCATATCCAAAAAAAGCTGCATGGATGTGTGCAGTACAGACGGTAAATTTGATTATCTGGTTCCAGCTGCAATTGAGATGACAACACAATACAGTAAAACAGTAATAAAAAACTACAATAAAACTATTGTTTTTAAAAGTTGAACAATGTGTTTTGTTTTTGACAGGAACAAGACCTTGGAAAAAGTCAGCGTTGGGAGTCCGTCAACAGTACCTAAAACGGACAATGGGTCAGCCACAAAGGGCACAATAGTCCAATCAATGTTCATGAAGCCATGCGCACCCCAAAGACAAAGATGTTTGCACTGATTTTACAGTATAGGAGTTATTCAAACAGTTCATGAGTCATGTCTCCTACACTCAACACAATGTGAATCTGCTTCCATTAATATATCCTACCTTTTATATATTATTCACATACAGTATGGTGTTAAATGTTTTGAAAAGGAACAACTCTGATTATGTTTGTTTTATATACTCAATGGATTTGTATGCCTGTACACAATTTATTGCATTATTACAGTGCAGTATTTTGTAAGTCTTTCACTGGTTAAAGTAATATAGAAAATGTATCATTGGCATTGTTTACTTAACAACATTGTATATTCATGTTTAACACTTACTGTATTTTATTATTACTGGCAGCAGCTACAATTCCATGTCTAGCAGGAGTATTATGACAGTAGTTTCAGGTAATTGACTATTTAAATCATGCATAATTCATCATTTTATTATGTAACTTTCATTGACCAAAGTGGATGTTTTATACACATTTTTTGTATATTGTAATATGATATATATTTTTTCATCATTAAAGAAACTGCTGTGCAATTATTGTTTTTATTTGTAATAAACTGGATTTGACCTATTCAATGTTTTAACTGCATGAAAAATAGAGAATATTTATCATTCAAATCATTTTGTGCCTCACGTCTTTGTATTACTACCGGATGTCAAAGGCAAAATAAACATCTAACATCAAACAAACAATGTGTCTTTCATCCGCATCAATAATTTCTCTAATCTTTCTTAATAATTAATTCAGAATAACTGTCTGAGTCAAAATAACCAATTATTAAGCACACTTGCACGATATCAACCAAAATCACCATGATTATGCCATGATATATAAGCATAGTGTAAAGATAACATTTAAAATATATATTTAAGATTTGTTTTTTTAAGATGTAAGCATAAAAGCACTATAAATGTAATTTGTGCTTAAACCCTTATGCTTAAGCATAAACCTGTATGCTATAGCGCCCCCTGGTGTAATTATAGGTCAATAGCGCAACACGACTTGTTTGGCCAGACAAATAATTGTTATGGATATTCTAGACATAAGGTGGCTTGAGACTTCTGTCTCACAGACAATTGCATTTCATGTCAGAATCAATCAACAAAATCTGAAATTATTATGAATTTATGAGGCAGATTATATTCCACAAACAAGTGTCACTCTACTGAAACTCAATCATGACCTATGACGCTGATTTAGGTTGGCTGAAACAGCCACTAGGTGGAGTTCTGTATTCATACAGCAGACTTATGATCTGCTATAGATAACTCTAGAAAAATACCTTTGGTATGACCTACTTCACTAAAAACATTAAAAAAATGTTTTTTAATTTGTAGAAGTTTGTGTAATCGAATTTCTGAGTTTTGCCATTTATGCTTTAAAAACATTTTTAATTATCGTGACATGATTGGCTTGGCATTGATTTTATTTTTCAGGTTTTTTAAGGTCTTTCTGCATTTTAGAAACCCTCTATAAGACATTGTAGTTATGAAACATTAGTCAGAAATCCTGTAAATATCTACCTAAAGATAAAGATAAAGACACAACAGGCAACATCATCCCATGAGGTTAAAGACCTCGCTTTAAAGTGTTAGTGAAGTATTATAATTGGACTCAGCCTTAAGAATGACTTCTGATAAGCTTCAGCTTTTCCTCCACTAAAAACCTTCAGCAACACACACTCAGTTAGCCTCTCTGTGCCTTCACGTCACTCATGTAGGGACTTAGATTACAATCGAAAGTCTTCTTGCAGAGTCTGTATCTCCTAAAGTCTGCACAGGTTAATAGTTTTATGCTAAAAAAGGGATTTGTTGGCTCTCTGCAGGTTTGGCAGGTTGCATGGCGACACGACTAAATTCGCAGCTTAATAAAATGGTATTTTACGTAGGACGGCTGAGAGATGGCTGAAATCAGTCGATCAGCAAGATGAGCTTTATGTAAATCAGACGTCTGGAACTTTCATTTAAATTGAAAATGACAGTTTTTCACTAAGACGCCTGAAGCCTATCAGAAGTGCTTAATAATGCAGAGCATTTGTTACATTTGGTTAAAGTTATAACTACACTTTAGGAGGACCCCCAAAATGTACCTTTTTGTTGATCAATCAAGTTTTTTAAATACATTTTTAGTACTTGCTGAACTCTAATAGCAGCAATAAGGGTAATAGAAAGATGAATGACTATGAAAATGTGCATCGTGTGTAATATTTCATTACATATAATACAATTTACAATTTCAATGCAATTTTTAATTTCATACAGTTTCATTAAATACATAATATTTGGTTTGAAATAAGCTGCCAAAATCAAAGATGTTTATTTTTTGTGTTTCATCCTTCCATTCTCTAAATCCTCTTCAGGGTCATGAGGGGCGCTAGAGCTTTTCCCAGCATTTTGGGCTATAGAGTCTATTGCAGGGTAACTCTCTCTCTCTCACACACACACACACACACACACACACACACACACACACACACACACACACACAGGTAAGGGAAATTTATTATATCCATAATTAACCTAACCTGCTTGTCTTTGGACTGAGTACCTGAAGGAAATCCACGCTGACACAGTGGGAACATGCAATAGTTGAACAAATTGATTAGAAAAATCTAAATCAATTATTTATCTAAACATATGCTAGGGTGGTTTTATTGTGGGTTGGTTTTATTCCACATTATATTGATTTGAGCCACTAAGAGGTTCATAACAATATTTTGTAATATGCAGCCACCTCTGTGAAAGGTCTCTGTGGGTCACTTTAAGGTTTGGCTGACACATTTGTATGACACAGATTCACACACTTCTAATGGCACTATCATTGTTCAGCGGTGATCATGGCTGCTTATTAAACAGGTATGATGTGACCTTTTCTACATTCCACCCTAAATGACACACACACACACACACACACACAGACACACACATACACACACACATACACACACACACACAGACAGAGACCGGTGTTCTGCTCTGATAGCTGCTGGGAGAGAAAGTATGGACAGCTTGTCTTTTGTCTTTCCTGCTGTGCTTAACCTTTCTTTGGGGGTGGGCCTGTACTTTAAAAAGCATCTCTTTTGCCTGTGAAGTATGAAAACACAGGATGATAACGATCGGATAATGGAGGACACTATTGTTATGATTTGAATGCTGTAAATGTTCAAACAGTGTTTAAAATAGCAAATGAGCAATTAGGCTGCAGTATCAAATAAACGAGAATTAAAAAGCATGATGCTTGCTGAAGAGGGCCTTTTCAGGACAGAGGTAATAGCCCTTGGATTTTACGATCAGCACAATATGGAGATAATACCAAAGATGGATCTGTGTGCCTTTCTCAGACGGGAATATTTCGTTCTTCGCCTCTGAATAGGGCTCGTTTTGTATAAATCCGTCTGAGCCAAAGAGGTGACAAGAATATCTTCCTGTGAAGGTTTGCCATAAATATAGTCCTTCATGCTCATCAGATCTTTTCCCTTCTGAGTGTGTATGGGGGTGTATATTTGTGAGTTTATGTACGCGTGCACACAGGCGGAAGGGTGAATCAGAAGAGAGTCTGGTGTATTTGAATTTCATTGTTTTTGGTAATATAAGGAGTGATCACAGTGTCTGTACAACAAAACACAAAATCCAATCAGTTTGACCAGAATCGTGACCCAAGATTAATGGTTGGCTAAAAGATCAGCACAATCGGTCGAGTTTAATCCTTGTTTTATGGACATCCCAAAAGCACCAATGCTTTTATTTTCTTAAATTTGCACCTTATCTTCTCCTATATCATCATTTGGAATAATCTTCGTCAGTGCACATTCAAAATTCCACATCAATTTTCCAGTTCCTTGAACTAAAGCAGAACCTTTAAACTTTCTTCAGTTCACACGCTGTGAGAGATGATATCAAACCTCATGAGCAACATAAGCTTGTGAGAAAATCAGAATAAACTTTTGATGACAGTAACCCCGAAAGGGTTTAATCCTTTCTGCGGCATTTAACTCAAACAAACGTTTCAAAAGAAGTAACTACATAATCAAACACTAGTATTATTGTAATCATGTTTAACGTTGCTATACTGCAACATATCTGCACTTTGTTCATTCAGACTACATATTTACCCTGTATCAATGAGATTTCTTATGTATGTACAGTATGTATGTATTTGTAGAGTGATAAAAACTGAAAATGCATTATTGTTATCTTAAGGAACTTAAGGAATCTTAAACTATACTTTTACTACATTTGTATGTATAAATAAGTTGGAGAGTGTCTACAATAAAATGCCTTTTGACTTTAAATGGCAACAAACTAATTGTAATAAAAATCGTATAAACATACAATATTACATAGAGCCTAAATGAAATGAATGAAAAATAAATGCATGCATGCATCCACGATGCCCAGAGATGTTGTCTGAGTAGGTAGCTCATTAGGTTTAGAGACACAGCCTAAACGTGTCTCTATGAGTGATGGAGCCGCTGTAATGCTAGGAGGAGCCCACACGCTCCGTGCGCGAGATGAGGAGCAGTTAGATGCACTTGGTTTACCGGCTGCTGAACTGAAACTACGTCTCCGCTTATTAAAAAAATTTAGTTGCCATAAAACCGTGACGTATTTGCTGACACGATTTTTAACGAGTGGATATTCTTCCCATAAAAAAGAAATAAAACACGAGACATCCCACTTATTAAAGTCCCAGACGATGGAATTCAGTCTGAGGAAACCGGCGTGACAGGGTGAAGCGCGCGGAAGGGATTTACATCCGCCACATAACGGTAAGATAATGACGCTGAAATTCCGCTTTTATTATTTCCCTTTATATAAATCCTAAAATCCTTTTGCGGATTGTGACTGTGCTCATGCGTTGCACTTACCGATCTTTCATGTCCGTCTAATTGTTAAATATATGTAAATGAAGTTATTAATTTATTATTTATTATATTAAAACAAATAAAGATGATTATAATAGGTCATGGGTTTCTAAATGTTTACAATATAAATATGTGCTCGGCTGTATCCAGTCATTACATCAATTTCTTACAGTCCATACATATAGACATGTATGTTTCTCAATTACATAACAATAGTGTAAATCACAGCATAGATTTGTGTGTGTACTTTGCTGGCACCTCCAAACTGAACTATGTTGCAGTTCTGTGCTGCATATTGGTTTAGTTAATGTCTCTTTGATTATGATTATGGCAATTATACACAGTCTCATCATTTGCATTGGCTGGTTTTAATCCTGTACAGAAAGCAGTGCTGTATAACAGACTGGACTGAAAATGATAGAATATCAAATTATTTCTTATATTCAGGTGTTCATATATTGTCTTGAGTGCTGTTTCTCGAGGTTGTTGTGATGCATTTTTGTATCCTTTAAAGGTTGCAGGTTACATTTAAACTACATCAGGATGCTTGACACAGAAATACAGACAGGTAGAAGGAAAGGTTTCATAAAGCAGTCCTGAGATTGATTTTTCTTCGCAAAGAGAAGGGCTGTTCCTTCTTGTAATCAGACTCAGGAAAAAACGCACGTCTCTGAGCTGAGTTAGGCTGACAGCAAAGACAAAAATCTCGCATAAAACTAAGGACAACAAACACTGAAAGCAAATTACCATACAGAGCGAAACAACCATATAATGTAGTAACTAATAGCAGGTCATAGTGTCACGGACCTTCATTTGTTGAGCTCTGGTCTTAATTCAGCTTAGTGCTTCATGCATTATTTACTTGTGTGTTTCTGACACTCCTCCTCTGTGCTAGAGACCATGTCTGTGTGTCTGCATTGCTTAAAATGTTATGCAGAGGTAATGTATTTGGCTTTGAGTAATAATCTGGGGGACCAGGGCATTCACTTATGTATAATTGAACAGGGATCGTTTATACAGGTGATACTGACCACAAATAAGTACTTGAAAGCTTGTGTACATTTGAAATGGTTTAATACAGTATGTACACAAGAGCAGTAACTGAATATGGCTCGCTTTCTTTTGAAAGTGAAGTACCTCTTGTAATAAAGCCCTTGGGTAAGTGCCTGCCTGGAGCATTGAACTCACAAATCGACTGTAATTAAGTTTTCGGAGCGTTTCTGTACAGGAAAAGCAACCTTGTATTCAGTTATAAATATTGACTGTTTATCATTGTTATGCAGACAATTAATTTTGCAGTGCTCTTCCTGTAGCATGCAGACTGTTGATGGTTTTAAGATGAAATATGTATTTCCTGAATATCATTACACATTTCTGTTGCAGCTACTGCATGGGGAAATCATCAATGTTACTGGAGATAAATTCTTTAAAGGATAAATGCAACCACGTATACAGTTTGCAATGCACAGACGGAGAGGTCCAGCCATGCGTCTTATAATAGTCTGCATATAAACTGTATCAGTAGGTGGAGCTAAAGTACAATGTACTTCTATAAAGCAATCTATAGTTCTACGTGCAATCTAGAGTTCTACGTGCAATCTAGAGGTACAAATATGTTTTTAAAGGACTGTTGTGTTCTAAGTTTGTATGTTTTCTGGCATTTTAAACAAACTGTTTTTTACAAATGAGGTAAATTAATGTCACGTTTTCATAGTTCATATTCCAGCTTATGCTGACAGACAATGTGTGTAGTCTTGCATGCAATATAAACAATATTTCCAGGTACGGTTTTCCCTTTCTCAGAATACATACTAGTCGGTTCACAAGTAATGTCACATGTGATATTTGGCTTTTTCAGTCAAATATTCATGGTCATTTCTGACCTGAATTGATTTTGTTAAATAAATAAGGCCCTCATATGAGTTTTATAAGCACTTGTTTTTGTAAGCACAGATAGATGAAAGCATAGATGAAAAATGTTTGCTGCAAATGGTTGTTGCACACAGGAATTTCTGTATCTCAAAAATGGCTTCTTTAAGATAAGTCACAGGAAGAGAAATCAACCCTTAATCCTGCTTGTTCTCATTGGTTAAGGCAAAATGGTTTCTAAAATAAGCCATATGGAGAGCAGATTTCACAGCGTGCTTTTCCTCTCTGTCTGTCTTTTCTCATTTCCACATGTTAATTTACTTTTGCTTTTCATTTTTTGTACCAGTTTTGTGCTTTTATCTGTTCTCATTTTGCTTGTCCGTTTGCTTTCACATGCTGCCACAAATGTTATGTATTAAATTTCTCTTAGAGCAATCTTGCTTCATTTTCTTTCTGGTTGGCTTTACTGCCTGTTCTGATTTGCAACCTATTTGGTTTTCTCTATTTTTCTGAGTGGCTCCTTGTGCAGGCAGGCAGGCAGGAGGGCGAGCGGAAGGTGACAGCAAGCAATGCATGGTTAGGAGCTGTCACTCTCTCTCTCTTTCTCTCTCTCTATGCTATCTCTCTTTCTTTCTGTCTGTGTGGTCTATGTGTAATGGGAATGTTTTGGCATCACATGGGCCTGTCTGGTCCATTTACTGTTGCCTTTGTGTCAATGGTGTTTGGTGATTGCTTCACTTAAGTCATTGAATAAACAGAGCGAACTTAATTGCTTTCCCAAAATGAAGGCGTTTGTCACAGCGTTGCAAAGATCATCACGGCAGGCATTATATACGCATGTCAAGTTCTCAGTATTAAAGGGATGGTTCCCCCATCATGTAAGACTGTAATGTAGTCATTTGCGCCAAACTCATCGTGTTTCCTCTTGTGGAACACAAGAGGAGTCATTCTGAAGAATGTTAACGCATTTTTTTCCCTCCAATGAAAGTGAATGAGTGACTGAGGTGAATGAGTGACTGAGGCTGTCGGTCTCAAATATTCTGCCTAACCCCTAATTTTGTGTTTCATGCAGGAAATAAAGTTATATAGGTTTACGACAACATGAAGTTGAGTAAATGCTGACAGAAGTTTAATTTTTAATGAATTACTCCTTTAGATTATGAAGTAATAGGATTTTAAACATATACAAGAGCATTTTAAATCCATTTAGTAATTTCTGATTCTTGGTTTTTGACTGCCCTTACGTAACGTGCTGCTTGAGCTGTACATCTTTAGGCATTCATCAAGCAGAAAACTCCTGGGAGAAGACAGATGAACGCAGTGTTAAAATATCATGGTGTTTGACCACAGCGATATGCTTCAGTAATGCTCTCTCTGGACACAATTAGATAGGAGGAATATGGCACATACATAATGAATTGGCTTCGGTCTCAGTGGAGACACTGTCATTCCGCCATGTGTTGTGTAATGGACTCTATAAAGCTTTTATGTAGGGTTGAGATGGCTTGTGATGGGAGCCGGTAATGACAGGCAGAGGAGAGCAATAGACTTGATGTAGCAGAAAATGGGTAACCGCCCAATCAGGAATCATATGAGTGCTTGTCACTTTCATTAGTGTCCATCAATGAAGGTGTGACAGTATTTTGTAACCAGCATACAGAAACTATATTTTAGTGACTAAATAAAAAAGATACAACAGAAATATGAATATGAAAATAGAAATTTGGATATGGCCTCATCGCTAGCGTGCGCATGGAATTTTTGTGGTTGTCACAAAATGTCCACCTTGACATAACACAGGACCAAAATTGTTTATTGTGCAAAAATGTCTTCAAAATATATTAATATATTTATAATACTTCCATTATACGCATTGAACGCCTTTGAAAACAGGTTTGTTTGAATGGTAGTTTTTTTACATCTATTGAATTTTCAGGCAGTAATTCACAGAGCAAAACACATGCTTTAAGCAATGTTGTTGTCTCTCCTGTCTGTGGCTCTGTCAGAAAAGACCAGCTGCTCATTTCTGGGTCATGAAGCATGAGTTGAGAACAGCTGATGTGGACCACAAGTGAAAAATAAAACAAATGCAACTTTAAGCATTATAGAATCCAAACCTCCCAATATACTTTGCTTCTATTACATTCATGAAACAGAGTTATGAGTCTTATCAAGTAATGATTGTGTGTCTTGCAACATGCTGTGAAACCGCAAACTTGCCTCTGTCGCTAACATTTACCAAACTGAATAAAGCTACTATTTATATTTACAGTATTATTAAATTCACAGCTTCATAAAACTTTCAAACGAAAATAATTGAGTGGTTTTACTAGGCTGTGAAATTATATTTTTAACCTTTTAAAATATGTTCTTGCTACTGTATATAGCACATGCTTGTGTCATGGCTTTGTATTGGTCAGAGATGTTGTTGTGGATTTGGAACGTTGTTTGAACGTTGTTGTCTCAGGAATATGGAAGATATATAAGACAAGGGATTTCTTACATTGTAATGTTAGTTATTTAATTTAAATAACTATTTTCAGCCAGGAAAGACTTAGGCTTAATAAAAGCAAATATATCAAGAAAGCAAGTGTGCATTTGTAGATTGTTGTAGAACAACAATTTCAAAATCAATGTCTTAAATTGTATGCCCTGAAAAATGAGTCATATCAGTTTTTTGTCTAACTTGATTTTAGCAGCTGTGTTCTTAAATATTTCTGTTTTTCTTTTCTTGTATTATCACTGAGATGCACTGAATTGTTTTACATTTCCATATGCTATTTCTGTGTGAAGTAATTTATTAATTTTAGGATCGTGTTGCGTGAGGCTGACAGCACCAGACGCTCTTCTAAGTATTTTAAAATTGTGAATCAGTCACAAATCATTTCCAAACTTCATTTTGAGTGCCAAGTCACAGACTCATGACAGGAGAAGTCTTTTCCTGGCTTCTCGCTTCTAAATGTGGAAAAACAGGATAACGTGTATTGCTGGTGACCGAGTGGGCGTGTTTTTATGCAGACTGCGCAGTACTTTATCAGCACATAAAATTTACATATGACAACACATTTAATTAGTATTCAAATACGGCAGAGTGAAACAGCGAGGAACTTATTTTACATGTGTAAAATTGACAGGAACGAGCTCATTATATGAACAGACGGATGTGCTGTGCTAAAATGAATTCGTTCCCTATTCACACTTATTAGTTCAAAGTGGTGTGAATCCAGTTTTCACTCTTTTGTCTGAGCTGTTACTCTGTGACTTTGCTGCCAGTTGTGTTAAGACTCTCACGAGAACAAGCAACACATGTTCTCAGCAGGGAAAGACAGACACAGCTGTGGCGGCTTTATGTTTACTCTCGTAGGCGGCTGGATAAAAACAAATAAAAATGATTAACTTTAATCATGAGGTGAAAAGTTGGTCAATCTGGTTGAGACACAGTACATGTAAAATGAGACTCCTCATAGATTTGACTCACATGTATGGAAACCTCTTCTGTTTTTGCCATTTGCTCTCAAACGGTGAAAGATGTATGTACTGACTGAGACTCAATAACAACTATGACAGTGGTTTAAATTATAGAGCCCACATTCATGTGTGAGAGAGCAATGAAAAGCTTTTGTTTATAATGGATGGGAATGAATACATGAGTATGGAACTGGCACTGAGAGGAAACACTTAAGGAGGAGGATTGTGTGAATGACCGTGTCCTGAGGAGGTAGTTGCCCACCTTGGCTCTCTATCAGTGTTATGTAAGAGCTGAATGCATAACATTGTATGAATGATATAGATCAAGTGAAACAAAACCTTCCTGAATTTGTGAGGGCTGAGCATGTTAGTGACATCACAGATTAACATCTAAGCTGCATGACCACTGCAAAATAAAATATGCTGTCTTTTATTAAAAAAAACCTAAGGTTACAGCATAAGACAGAAGAATTGCATTGCACTGGCTGCTTTGATGAATTTTGGGATGTTAATAAACACTTTGCTTGTATTCTGATTGACATGAGCCAGGAAAACAGTGAATTCCAGCCAACAGTCTGTCACCTTTCTTGCCCTTTGTCTAATTCGCATCTGTTAAACGCGCGCCTGACAACCTCCTAGAAAAGTACATCTTGTACCTACACTTTCTGCACTTCTCTCCCATGACATTTAATGAAAAGTCACAAACACGATTAGAGCTGCGTTCGACTTGATTTGCGCAGTGATTGCACATTGCGTTGATTTAAATCTTGAAGGGGCGCCGTGTCACATATAGATTGTGAATCCTAATGTAACGCTATGAGTGTTCATCTCATTGCATGCATCGCTTTTCCAGACCTGGAAAATAAGGAGAAAAAGAGAGGGAAATTTACAATCATTAAGCATTACTTTGTGTTTGATTTATCTCTCCCAAGAGCCTCCACTGACATCTTACTGCCTGCAGTGTCCTGGTCTGTCTGCTCTCAAAAAGACGTTTTACCATTTTTTGCCTTATTATCTGATTTATAGAGCTGATGTTTGTTCCATTAACCAAACACTATTCGCTAACCAGTTGTAACTTTTCAAGGGCCTCTATACAGATTTAGCATCAGGATTAGTTTAGGTTTCGGTACCTGTTTACAATGAAGTTCTTTATTCATTTATTGCTTGCAAAACAGCGTCTGTTAATCCCCACCATGTATAACTGCCATTAGCTTTGGATGCTGCGGTGTATCGGTGAGCACACACAAATTACTCACTTTCCAGATTTCTATATATCTTGCTGTCACTTTAAGCACCTCCAGAAGCAGGAGTCCCCGCTGTTTTAAAAGCTGTTAAAGAAAACACGTTTGACCTTCTCTGTCATAAAATTACCGCTTGTCTTTCTTTTCCTCCACATGAGTTTTTTCTCCTAGTTTTTAAATCAGGATACAGTGTCATGTCATGTCTTTGTCCAACTCAGAACTGCAGAACAAAAACCTAACTGTTTTTCTTCACAATCAAAAATGAGAGGAAACTAAATGGAAATGAAGAAAAAGACATTTCGCGTAAACCGAAAAGGACGCTCCAGCCAAAACGTCAGTTTTCCCCCCTGCTACTTTAATATTCTGGTGAATATCGATGCAAAAATCTGCGGAGAATGAACATAGAAATCATCATATTACACGGAAAACAGTTCCTCTCAGATAATCCAGCGTTAATTCTCAGTTCACTGTGAGCAGCAAATTTGTGTAGCGGCAAGAAAGTTAAAGTGATTGTTCGGTTAATATTAACAAAACACTAGACAGCGGCAGGTTTGTTAAGCAGCTTTTACACCACAAAGATCACAGATCTAAAATGTTGACATATCGTTTAGCTCTAAACACTCAAGGCACTGTCAGTAAACCAGCTAATACCACACTACTGTATATACAGTAACCTGCTATTGACTACTGCAGTAGTTTACAGTATTTACAGTATGTAAATGCTTTGTTACAGTATGGAAATGAAGACAAGCTTGTCTACATAAATATTGATAAAGGCGAAGTTTATGTCTGTAGGAGAGAGTGAAAAAGTATTTGCGAATACCTAAATTTACCTTTACACTCAGTTCTGGTTTACCTTTTTTTTACTGCAAAATATCTGCGAAAATACATAATGGTGAAATACATCAAGCCGAGCCCTATGGGGCTGATATGAAATGATTACACCCTAAATGATCCTGGAAGCACAAGTATGACTAACAGCCCTTACTTAATGCCTTCCTAACTGCAATGCGTTCATTTTTAAGCTGTAAGATAGAAAATGTTGTTTCGAGAACTTCTGCCTTTGCATAAAACAGTGCTTTAAGAAAGTAGAGTCGTACTTCATGTTCCTCAAAGGTTCTAAGGCGTTTACGAGACCAGAGGCTATCCGGTTCCCTTGTGTTCTGAAAAAGAGAAAAACGCATGTGTTCTCAGTATGCTGTCTCAAGTCAAAGTTCCATGAAATCCAGCCAGACTTTACAATAGCTCTCCGTGCACACTCTTGTTTGCGTGCCCGCTCTTATTTCTCAACTTGACACAGCCTGGCATTTGAGCAGAGTAGCAAAAGCTTCATTGTGGTATCTGTTCTCTGTGCCGCTGTTGATTGCTGGTGTAAACAGAGGGGTCAGGGGCTTCGGAGATCAGAATCGAGGGCTCTGTGTGTAAGATCAGGTGGCAGGGTTTAAATGTTATTGGAGATAAAGTCTATGTCTTCTTAGTCTATATCTTCGTTCTATCGCTTGAGATTCCGACAGGCAGATTTATGTGCATGAGGCTAAAGCTTTATAATTGAATCTTGTGTTACATTCCTTTCAACCTATACTGTGTAAAATAAAGTACAAATCCAATTTGATTTCGTGATTGATCGCGAGCCGTGCGGACCAAATAGAGGGTGGCAACAGCGGCGCAGTTTATACTTTCTCGTTAAACTTAGTCTGATTCCCAAAATGATGAGATGGATCAGAAGGGATGATGGGAACATAAATTAGAGCCATTTTGCATTTTAGGAGCTCGAAGTCTCCACTCTTGATTTCCTTTTATTTTCTTGTAACTTCATTGCCAGTCATCTTCTCACACCTGGGCTGGTGTTGGTGAGCTCCTGCTGTCGGGTTTGTGTAAGGAACAGCTGGAGAACTGCGGTCTCGATGGCCAAGTTGGATTAGGTGCTAACACAGACCTCTCCACCACAGAGGGCTGGATTTGGAGTATATATATATATATATATATATATGTGCTGTCTGAGGCTGTGAGGGATTGTATGGTTTCCCTTCAGTGGAATCACACAGCTGCAGCCCCAAGGTTAAAACAGATAGTTGCAACAACATGGCAGAGTTTGTTTGATGGTGGAGGCTGAGCAGAACTGTCAGCAGCTCAACATACACATGTGGCAATGCATCTGCCCGGCGTACTGTATATTGTGCAGCATATAGATTCCATCTATAAAGATGGAAAGGTACATTTTCTTAACAGCCTTTTTGCTGAGGGAAAGCTGAGGCCAAGTTTTAGACATATTTTATAATGTTCATCATCTGTAAGAACACGTCATTCAATTGTACTCTTTTTGGTGGCTGGGAAACAATGGCTTTATTTAGTTCTCCAAATCTGGAACTGATGTTTAATCAGGTTTGTGGGCCACTTACAACTGCATTAAGAATGCCTTTACATTTACTTAATTTGAATTGAAATTGGCTAACAAGATGAAACAGTGTAAATTTAAATGTGAATTTAAGGACGTAGATTTAAAGCAATTTATATAACTGCTGCGTGTCTTTATTTAATAATAATAATAAAAAATAACAATTTTATGTTTTATCATAATTTTAAGGGATTTTAGGACATAAATGAAGCGCCAATCAAATTCAACTCCTACTCAGGAATTGAAATGGGATAGAATTTTGCTCAATTCTGCCTCACACACTAGAGCAGCCAAACTCCAAACATTATAGGATGCAAACTGGTACAATGCAACATCACATCAAATTGTAGCCGTATAAATAAAAACCCAGAGTTTAAGTATTGAGCAGATTATTCAGCAAACTGTGTCTACACTTGATTCGCATTACTGCTGTGAGCATGCAGCCCGGGGGGCCTCATCTGAAACGCAGTGATACTGCATTTTAAGTGGTCTCTAAATTATGGATATTCCTCTGAGTGAATGTTCCTGTCCTCATATTTCATATCACTCCATTTTAGGGCTAACTAAATATGACACCTATTAAAGCCAGTTAATGGCTTATGGCTGTACAGGGGTATCTTAGTGACGGAATTAGCTGGGTTAATAAACCAGAATTCAGTGCTTCTCAAACATCTCACACATCTGGAAGCCCTAAACGTATTTTGTAGCAACCATGTGTTTCAGCTATGCTTCAGAGGGTTAGATATTTTTGATTTTTGCCTTTATGCATAGTGCAAGGTCACATTTTACGTGTGTAAATGAGGCGCTCTGAGGAAGCTTGTTACAGTGAGACGGTCTCGCTGGTCTAATGGCACAGAGGAGATGCAGCCCTTTGCCCGACAATGGACTTGAAAGCTTTGGCCCTGAGACATTGCATTGCATGGCAACATTTCAAAATGAAAAAAGGCTCCGTTCCAAATTCTAGTGAGCTGCCTCTGTAGGCTGTTCCAAGGGCTTAATGATGCTACCACCGAAGACATCTCTTTTGGCAGACGATGTGAGAGAAATGTTGAAAGTATATAGTGTTGCGTACTAATAGTGTTGTGTATTTAAAGTATTACATATGGCAGAGAGGAAGTTCGCACGGTTTGTTACAGAACTTGTTTTTTTTTTTGGTAGGATGAGTAAGATTAAGTAGTGAGGATTGATTAATAAGTAATCATCCAGGATATAAAGTAAATTAATTGGTTAACCAATCCTCATTCAATCATCTTATGGAATGTAAAAATGCCACAGAGAGTTTGAATTTTTGCAGTTGAATTTTGCAGTAGGACCGTGAGTCATTTCTCAAACATTATTAATGTCTCTGAAAGCTTTTAGGAGAAGAATTGAACGGCATCCTCATACAGCAGTAATGCTGCTGGTTATTCATTCAACATCCATGTTTAATGTCACATTTGTCAAAGTACCATTTGAGTTTGATGCTTTACAGGGAACGCTTAGAGAATGCTTGCCAAACATTGAGGATAAACGTTTGCATTGATTCTTCCTCAATAAGGAACTTTAATTAACTTTGGAATATGACCAGAACTTCTATGGACTTGAATCCAAACACAGGGATTCATCTTAGCCTAAATTTCCTAATTTTTTGTGGCAAAGTTCCATCTAGTTTATTGCAGGAATTTAAACAATGACTCGCTCTCGTTCGCTCTAGGAAACAACAATTCATAGACAATAAAGCCGGGCCTGACCTCTCTTTTTCCCCCACGCTACTGTCTACAGCCACCTGGTTGGGGGGGGGGGTTGGCCTTTTGTTCTTTGCTTTTCTTTTTTGTGCGTTTACTCATGTTTGCTCGCGTTATGTTCGCTCCCAATTTCACGCTTGTCTTTATTATTGGCCATTTACTCTGTATTTTGATCTTGCCTGTTTGCCTCTTTGTTTTCAACAAGATATTATGCCATGACATAAGGCTTTTTTGGTAATGGTCCTAGGTCTGTTTTACACTGCATATTTATTTTGGCATCCATATTAACAGGTTACACTGTTCACTGCTGGTGCTTCCTAGATGCAAGTTGGGGCCTGTTTTTTGTTGCATTTTTCATTCTGAGCAGCAGAAAAAATATTGAAAAAATCTATTTATTAACAATCCTTTGCAATATGGGCTTTTCTAAGCGTCTTATTTTTGAAGACGAGACTTCTCTCTGACTGATGTGAACATTATTCAAAAACTTTAATTCTGTAACATTTTAAAACCGTGTTTGATATGTATAACATTAAAACAAGTTCTATTAATGCCACGGAACGTTGAATGTTACTGAATGTTACTTTTGAAAACATTGACAGAACTTTTGGAACAATACAAGAACATGGTAACTTTTATAAAGCTGAGGAGAGACATTGTGTTTTTAAGGAAGTTTGTGTGTAATAGTTACATTAGGAGCTGAACACATTTCAGGTTTTTTTTATAATCTGCCCTTTTCGGTTAAATTTGTCCAGCTTGGAAAGAAAAACAGCAATATTTGATCCAAAAATCCTTTCTGACGTGTTGTGTGTAGTGACAGAACACAGTAAGATGACTGAAGCAGTACATAAACTCTGTATCCCAATAAATCAGCACTGGAACTACACACTCACCAGTGCACCCTGAGGAGATTTGACTCTTCTTCATCTGAGGTAATGTCAACACAGTTGCGTGAATCCAACTGAATCCAGAGGTGCAGTAGTAGAGGTGTTGAGGCATACATGCAAGTACAGCTTAAACAGGAGAATAAGTGGCTGATGGAAAATGGATTTGCATGCCGTGAGATAAAAAGAGGGAGTAATAATTACAGCCTGAGTAACTGACCTGAAAAAACAACGTACGTTGAGTAGACAACAGAATAATAAAAGAGCTCAAGCTCGGACTCCACCCCTATTCTAATTAACCTTATTTTAGCAGTTTCGATAAACGATAAAACAACGTCTACACTCAGCATACATGGTAAACGGTCAGCATACACACTTTAATCTTATTTCTCTGAGGTTGATAACGGCAGTGTTTTGTTGGAACGCTGGTAGAGTTTGGACAATCCGCACGGACTTTATATGAAATTGTTGTGTGTAACTCTGGATTAATGAAGCTGTCTTGACATGGCAGTACTCTGTTGTAGGTAACCAGCCAGAATCAGACTCATAATGTAGCTTTGATAAATAACAGTTTTATAGCCAATTTGTTTGCATTCTCAGTCTGTTACATTCTCGGACAGTTCTTTATTGCTTTGTCTTTACAGAGAGAATGGGTTGGCAGGGGACCTTATGGCTTTTGACATCCTTTATATCGGTGAGTATGTATGCTAACTTCATATACATAATTTGTTTAGCATAATGCACATGCATTCTACAAACATTTGTGTGACATTCGTTAAAAATGGATGGTTTTATTTAGAATATAACTTTTTAATTCTTTGAACATGCCCTTTGAGACAAGGGCTTCTATGGGCACTAGGCAAATTGTGATTCGATGATTTCTCCCATGATAACTACCCCTCCTCTCCTCCCAAAACTATCCACTAGAAAATAATCCATTACTCACTAATTGCTCCAGTTTGGTAATTACAAGCAGAGGTGACCTGAAAAGCCAACGAATTCTTCAGCCATGAAACCGGCTCCTCAAAGTTCCATCAGCGCCGATGCAGGCAGTGCAGCTGGCCGTGTGTCAGAATGAGGCATATGAAGGCCTCCGCATGAAGTACATTAACACTAGAGTGGCACTGGCAGCACAACTTACTGTAATAGCAAACAAGGCAATACCATATTTAATTTTGTGCGAACACAATGTATCCTTTAATTTTGACCTTGAAGCTGCTCGCACATGAATGCATATAAACCTGTCCTGGTCGAATACTAATGAGCTTGCAGAATACCTTGATGCATTTAAAAGTATAATGCGACAAGGCATTTCATTAATATTCTGCATGGATCGTGGCCGTACTAAACGGAAACTGAGGTCTGCAGTCACACCAAAAGGTGAGGATTAGCATTAATGGATCTAAAAGTAAATTATAAAGTTAAAAGTGACCTAAATTATTATATTACAATATTAGATCCTGTCAAATGCTTTATTCTGCATTGTGCACATTAGTCATAAAGAAGAATAAAGATCAAAGGTTACCATGTTGGTTATTTCCTCAGTCTTATAAACTAGTAGAAATGCGACATCATCCGTATTTGACATTAATTTTCCAATGAAGGACAAAGGTTTTCCAGACTCACTTGGGTGGTGGCCTGGTGGTCGTATGTATGACGTCATTTACTTCAATGTTTGGAGTGACATCATATGTACGGCTGCTAAACTGCTACATGGCACATCAGAAACCTCACAGATGATTTTGGTGTTTCAAGTTGTTAAGTTCATTATTATGGGCAAGGTAAGACAGACACACTGCACAGAAGAGCCCAGCACAGAATTTTCCTCGGTTTTCCCTAATGACAAAAATGAGGTGGGCTTGATTAGATCTATAATAGTTAAGCTCTCTAAAACAGCCCTCAAACTCTTTCTGGCAAATGAATGTAAAATTCATTACTGTGAGGTGTCTAAAAGCTGAAAAAACGCCCCATTAGAATTACGAGATGACTCATACCGGCGTCACAGTGCTTAGAGATGCGCTTTGAATTTTGATACCGATTCATGCTTTGTGAATAAAGCTTCCGCCCTTGAACTTCTCTGCTTTTTTACTTTACGAGAGCTGCTTTAACAATATTGATATAAGCGGAAGAATGTTTCTGACCACGTTTCAGCCGCAGGATTCATGCTCTGTGATGCTGTTTCAAATGTCAAGTGCCCGTAAAGTGTAAAAAACGTGTGTCCTCAGAACCGAGTGGGTGTGCATTTCAGGTCACAGGAGGAAAAAACATCCTTTTGATTTCAGCTGAAAGTAATTTTGTGTGTTTACAGAGTTTCTTCTGTCCTGAGTTGCCATTTAAGAATTGAATTTGAATTGAATTGGAGTGAAATAACAAACGGGATGAAGGATTGTGATATGAGTTGAAAATACATTTGAACAATATTGATCTTCTTTTAGGTAACTCTAATTACGATTTGTCTACCCAGCTAACAGAAAATGTTCTCAGAACGTTGGCTAATGTTATCAAAATGTTCTTGCAGTATCGTTAGTAAAAAAAATTATGTTATATATCATATATATTACTATTTTATATATAACTTTCAAAATAACATTTTGGTTACATAATGAAAACTAAAAGGAAATGTTTTTACAACCTAAAATTGTTAGCTGGATAATCAATTAAGAAAATAAAATTTCTACATATCAGGGAACAAATCAGGGAGCAAAATGAGTCAAAATTTGTATAAGTGCTTTTGATTTTGATTTGCGAAGTTGTTGAGTTGGAGTTGAAATTATTTGAATTGCAATTCAGTAACTTCCTGTCATTCAGATTCAACATCCTGTGGCCATTGCATGGCCAATTCAGTTCAATTCAGTACATTAATGAATCCTTACATTCTGAATCCTGCTGCTGTGCTTACATTTACCTCCTCTTGCAGAGTGTAACAGTGACAGAGGCAACAGAGTTGAAAGCAGAACCTACCGCAGGCTTCTCTCTTTCTCCTGTCATGATGGCAGTAGAGGGAGAGAGACAGATAATGACTCAGACTCAGTATAAATGTCTGGAGCTTCTGAGCCAAGATGGACCCCGTAACAAAACAGGTAGAGAAAACAAAGATG
Organism: Botia almorhae; assembly: GCA_036877575.1. NCBI lineage: Eukaryota > Metazoa > Chordata > Actinopteri > Cypriniformes > Botiidae > Botia > Botia almorhae. Next base: position 32,433 of record JAZGTJ010001326.1, on the reverse strand, counting down.
GCAACTGACTTTTAATTAATGTTTTCTGAATGACAGAAGATGGTGCTTTTAATCTTTGGAGAATCTCGTTTGAGTGTCAAGGCTGTTTGTGAAACACAGAGTGGGTGGATAGAGAGCTTTCAGAAGACCATTATGGAAGACAGTGACTCAACCAATGGTGCGAGTTCGGGGCGGGGCTACCTGTGTGGTGATTGGCAAAGTGTTTGGGAAGCAATCGTATCGGTTTGCAATGCTCAATTTGGTGATGCTAGTGGTGCAGAAATGATAAAATTCACCTTTAAATTCGACACTTTTGACCTGCTGCACTTTTGAAAGCTGCAGAGTGTTTTAATAGCACAATTGAACTGCACGCCTCCATAAAAAGGGCCACAGAAAGGACAGTGATTAACTTTCATTGAGAAACCAATTATTTCTCATTTCATTGACAGAATATGGTGCGTTTAATCTTTTCATAACCTTAATGAATGGCAGTGTATATATAAGTGTATAAGTGTAAACTCTGTGTAACAGTGGAGAGCTTGTGGCGCGTGGAAACGTTATACATTAAAGGTGATGTAAGATTTTAAACGTTTAAGAAAACATGCTCTTTTTGCCTGTGAAATAAGAAACCGTGTTTTGAAATGATCTGGAACGTTGTTAAAACTTCAGTCGCTCCTCAAAAAGAAGGATTGTGCAAAACAGCGATTGCTTTTCACAGCCAGGAACGAGTGAGTTAGTAGCGTTGTTTCAAAAAAGGGTTCTTGTTTCACCTGGGAGGAAGTTCTGAAAGTTACAGTATGTTTTAATAGCACAAAGAATTCTTTTATCACTGGATCAAGGAAAATGTGATTTATCATGATATGTCCTCTTAAAAGTGCCTATTCAACTTTTATAGGTTCGTTTTGCAACAGATTTTGGGACGGCTTACTCTGTTGGGACGAAACCCCAGCTGAAACTTACGTCTCTCAGAACTGTCCGGACTTCCCCAGCTTTGACCCCTTGGGTAAGACGGCATCACATCTGGGTTGTCACTTTGAGAATCAAAGCACTTCAGATGTCGCAAATCACCGCTGATCCCACAGCAGGCCTGACATCTGTTACACGACTTTGGTCTGCCTATTATAAAACACAAAATGATGCTCCACAGAAGGATTCCGCAGGACAGACAGCAGGCAATCATGAAAATAATTGAAGTTCTATAATAAAACACAGGCGATAATATCACTCTCTCCGAGCTTTCTTTTGAGCTTCAAAAAACAATTTGTTACCTGACAGAGAAGTGCGGGCAACCCCGCTCTGAAGAGTAAAAAGATCTCGCCGCAGTACAAAGTAAATCTTTTCGTGTCGAATATGGATAAGAAATTATATCTGATAATAAATAGTGGAGAGAAACGGTGGCCGCGATCACGTACATCCGACAATACAACAGAAAATCGTCGAGAAGCTGAAATATTGATATTTTATGCTGTTTTCTGAGAGTGACAGATAGCTGTTTTCTAGAGAGCGACAGATAGCATCAGCAATCTGTCTTCAGTTTGTCTAACGGCACAGATTGATTTCAGTAACAAAGGGCTGGAGTTAATTACCAGAACACTTAAGATTAATTACACTAGACTTTCTCTTTCCTTACAGAAAAAGTAACCAAATACTGCGATGAGTCTGGTAACTGGGTACACAGTTCTTCTGTCAACAAGACCTGGTCCCACTGCCTTACTTTCTCAAAAGACAAAATAAAGGTAAAACATAACTGCACACAGCAATTATCGAACCATGCACCAATAACATAAATATATAAGTAGATATAAGTTTGGTCATAGTGACCATGATGGTTGTATAATTACTTTTGATCCGTCATACCGATATGATACTATCAGGGTATTGTGTCAATCGTAAATTTACCTTTTGTCTCAATTCACCAAAGTGTGGGTAAGATAATAAAAAAACAATAATAAAATTGTAAGACAGGCATTAAAGCTTGACTCCTAATTGCGTACTATGAATTACGTATATGAAATTGGCCGGTATGTAATTGACAGATTCTCAAAATGAATGCTTTTCCCTGCAGACGCTGCCCGTTCATGGCTTTTTAGAGACGGAGATGGATCCCACAGCTGAGAGTCAGGTCAGCCCTGTTGTGACACAGAAAGCAGAGGAGAGGAAAAAGATCATTGATGGTCAATATAAATGCTTTGAGAAAATGAACAGAGACCTGCCGTATAACAAATCAGGTTCGAAAACACAGAGACACTCAAGAGGGTTCAGATTGAATCATCAGACGCTCATAACTCTCACACAAAAGTCAACTGGATGGTGTAATTGACTCTCATTGTTTCTGCGCTGGCCTTTAGGTCTGTATTGTAACCGCACTTGGGACGGTTGGTTATGCTGGGACGACACTCCGGCAGGGACATACACGTCACAGAACTGTCCCAATTACTTCGTTGATTTTGACTCCACCGGTAAAACGCTTTCGTCTGTTTGTTAGCCATTATTATTAATTTGGGTAATTTAATGCGCAGCGTTTTCCTTTTTAGAAAAGGTTACAAAGTATTGTGATGAGACCGGAAACTGGTTCAGACACCCTGAGACGAACAGGACCTGGTCTAACTATACCCTGTGCATCGCTCACACCAAAGACAAGCTGAAGGTAGGAGGTTGGGTCATCCTTCATTTTTGCATCTCTCTTAAAAGGACATTTTAGATTTAAATATAAAAGATTTGAATCGAATTAGATTTGAATTGGTCATGCATTGTGAAACTCCTAAAGAGCTTTATGGACGAAAGATTTTTAGTGTAAACACGACGCTGTCATCAAACTGTCATTTTGTGTTTTGTTAACAATGCAAACAGGGTTAAAATGATACATGCAGCAAACTCTGATTGCTCTTCAGTCTGTTGGACAGCTGAATGTATTTGCGCAGCAAGTGTGTCTTTTAAACAAAGTGCCATTGAAGTGGAGCAGAAGCTCACAGTCTAACCATACTCTGGAAGACAGTGGCACTGTAAATTATTCATAATGAATACAGTTCTGTACAACTACTGCTTTACAAAGTAAGAAGGCTGGAGGTAGAGTCAGCGAGAGAGTCCTAAACAAATGAAAAGAAAATGTCAGCTCAGACAGGCATAAAAACTGACTGGGGTTCATATAAGAGACACAACAAAATGAGACTTTCAAGGTAACTTTTCCATTTGCTTACTGTTTTAAATGTCATTGCATTTAATTTAAACTTACTGTTCACTACTTTTGAAAAACAGGCTTATACAGACCCTTTAAAATCAAAACTGGTCCATGGCTTCTTTTGTTCCATTAGTTTTTAAGCCATTTAAGCTAGGCTACTCCTTAAAGTTACATATTTTCAGCAGATAAACATTTAAAACTCATTTGGAAATAGACATTTTTTGTCCAATCAAATGCTCTCTAGAATGATCAGCTAGACCTGTATGACAATGACTAAAACCAAAGCCTATTGGCTATTTTTTTAAAAATAGAATGAGCTAGTTTCAGGAAATGCATTAAGCTATTTTATGTGACCTGTAAGATGTTACAGGTTGATCTTAACATTATTTTTCTCCTTTCAGATGGCATATATTTTGTATTACATGGCGATTGTGGGTCACGCTCTGTCCATAGTGTCTCTCCTCATCTCTCTGGCCATATTTTTCTATTTCAGGTGAGTTTCAACACTAATTCACCCAACACAAAAATATGACTTGAAGAAGCCCAGAAATCTTTGCTGCATAGCAGCAGTTACTTTCTAGAGATCAATAAACCTCGATGATGGCCTGCGTTGTTGTTTACTTGTTTTTGGCAGGTCTGTCTGTTGTCTGCTCTCATGCTGTTTAGCATGTCAGAGCTGTTGATGGTGACAGTGAAGGAGTAGATGGTCAAACTGGCACTTAAGATTTATTTAATTGACAACGTCCTCATTTAAGCTTCTAAATGAAAGACTTACCAAGAGTCTTTCGCTTACCGTAATTATCACAGCGGCCGATTCAAACAAAATTAAATAAATAGAATAGAAAACCAAAACCAAGCTTCATCTGACTGAATTTCAAGTAACACATTGAAATATATTGCATCTGACTTTAATAATATAATGAATTAAAAAAAACTACACAGATAAAAAACTTTAATAAAAATAACAATGCAATTGCCCTTTGCTTGTTATTCATTAAAAATTTTTTAATGAAACTTTAAAGTAAATTTTTTCAATTATCTCCATAGTTGAGTCAATCAAAGCACAACATTGAAAATGATGACTGAAAAACAATTGCATTACATGAATGTTTTCAGGCACTGTGGGACTTGCGCTGTTAAAAATATTTATTTTTGGTTTTGTTTATTGCAAATTGAAAAAAAATTGTTTAAAATAAAAACATCACAAATTTAATTCTGTTTAAATATTTAATTAATTCTGTTAAATGAGAGCGCATGTTTTATGTGGATGTTTGGATGACGGCATGTGTTTTTTGAGTGATGCCATTAGTGAAGAACACGAACAAATAAACTTTAACGATTCCCAACTGTTTGAAATTCCACTTGCTAGCCAAAACGTCCAGATTATTTGGCTATGACATAAGTTGTTTTCTCATCATCTTGTTTTATTGAGTGCGAGTCCTTGGTGTCCATTAGTCTAACAGAGCTGCACTGAGCCCAGAGCCAAACAAGCACCAGTAGAGTTTGTCAGGTTTGGTGTGTCATTTCATACTGATTTGGTTTCCCTCCTCTGTATCCCCTGAGGTAAACTTCATTTCATGGGTAGTTAAACGTAGAGGCCAAAGAGAGAGTCTTATACTTTGAACAGCACATAAGCTTTGGGCTAAGTGTCATTTAGCATGACTGCTGTATACAGCGAGTAGATGTACAATCTTGCTGATTCCATTTGAAGCGTGCTGGTTTTTTGCTACCTTTGAAGTTCATTATTAACCCATAATTGAAAGGTTAAGAGGAAATGAATCTATTATAGTTGTAACTTTTCACAATTTTATTTAAAGTAGTCACATTAAAAAGGTTAACCATTAGGATTTAAAGTGAAATACCAAACGTTTGTTCTATGTATATATATATATTTTTTTTTCTTACACGAAAAAAAATGTTGAATTAAAGAATAATGTACCCAAGAATAAAGTTAAGAAGCCCCCAATGTCTTTGCAACTTCTTTCAAAAAAACAAACAAACAAAACAAAACAAAATGTTTTAGCTGCTGAATGATGAAAAAAGGCTAATCTCATTCAGACAGCACCCCAATTAACAATGTCCAAACAATCAGGTATCTGGACAATTAAAGAAATCCTTAGGCTGAGCTTCAAACGAAAAGTTTCCCAACCAGGATCTCACAAGGAATATCACAAGGAAATCTCACAAGGTAGCTCCAAGGAACCATGCGGTCCCTCTACCACAACTGAATCTCTTCTTCATACAACCACTCACCTAATATGCATTCCAGGTGTGCCTAACCAGCGCCCTCTAGTGCCCTGTAGCTCCATTAGAAACAATTTTATTTCCATTATTTCCATAGTGCATCACAAGCATATTATAATTAGGACTTTCTCATTTTAACATTACTTCCCAAATGATAAACACCTTTATTTTTTTAGAAACAACGACTGTCTGTTATTATAATATTTATGGCACCATACTCAATATAAATTTACATTTATATTACATTTACACATTTGGTAGGCACTTTAATCCAAAGTACCCTGCGGTGTATTGACAGTCTACATTTTGTCTGTACAGGTGTTCCCTGGGAGTTGGCTTTCCTGTAGCTCAGTGGTGAGAGCATGGCGTTAACAACGCCAAGGCCATGGGCTTGATCCAAAGGATTGCACATACTTAATGTATAGTGATCAATGTGTAGTATAATGCAATGTAAGTCGCTTTGGATAAAAGCATCTGCCAAATGCCTAAATGTAAATGTGAGTCGAACACAAAACCTTTGCGCTAACGCAATGCTCTGCCAGTTGTGCTACAGAAACACATTATGTGAAAACACTGTGGAACGATGTTTTGAATAGACTGTATTTGTAATTTAATTAAATTATTTGTATTTGGAGGCACTTGCCGTCGGCTTAACTCTATATCTTTAAGCTGTAACAGTGCTGTATTGTTTTATTATGTGAATTAAGTGAATTACAGTGGCATACGCCTGTCACGGGAGACCTATGAGGGCCTGGCGAGCTTATGTCAAATGTGCAACCGTTTGTAATGTAATTATGACAGTTTTTGCAAAAGAATATATGTGTCAAATAACATTTGTGATCATGACGCATCGCATAACATGAATTGCGAGCGTTAGGTTCAGTTCAGTATCTGGAAGTGTGACAGCAAAGCTTGTTTTTATGGTCCGATTGTGATATTTACAGTCTGATCTCCTGAGATGTCAAAGTCGTCATGTTGTCTTATTGGGTCCAGATGTGGTGTTTGGTGAGGTACGTGACACTATACAGCTGCACTAAGCTGTTATTTATGTCTCTCGAATAATGCCAGAAATATTTGGTTAGGAAGATGGGAAATAGCTTTGGAAAATGAGCTCAGCTTTTACTCCCTTCTCTCTGTGTCGCCCCAGGAACAGTTTTGTTTTCAGGCTGGTGTCTGCTGCCAATTTTAAGTTAAATTAGGTGAGATCGTGTGTGTAGCAAAACTTACTAAATTGGATGATGCTGCGGGACTCTGAAGACATTTGAAGACGTTTTATCATTTTGTTTGGTTGTTGCAAAATATAAATAAACGACACCGAATTTCCATGCGTTTGCTGACAGGAAGCTGTTGCAGGTGTGAGCTTGTTTTCGTCTTACGATCAACCACAGAGCAGCAGTTACTTCTCGTTTACTCATTCACATTTTTTAAGCTATTTTGTCTTTTTTTTACTGAAGAAATGTTGGCTGTATACATAGACATGCGATAATTTTGTTAGTGTATGCAATAAAATATAAAAATGAATGCAACACTTTTGTGTTAGCTTGCAATCATCCTGATATGATCCTGATCATTTCTCATATGCAACTGTAACTTATTTTGCATAAAAATCAATTTAAACAGTTCTTATCTCATAGGGCTTTATGAATTTGGCTTTAAAACAATCCCTCACAAACTGATATTTTTGTTTTCAATTTCAAACATCTCATGGTAAAAACATGCAAACATCTTATAATCATCTTATTTGAACTGGAAATGCTTGCCTAGGTGATGCTTCATTTATGTTCTGTTCATTTTAAGTGGTTATGACGAATCTGGTTGGCATTGATCTTTTAAAATAAAGGAGTTAATTGTACATACTTCACATTCTAGAAGTTGAAAGAGGTTGATAAATTTTTCCCCGTGAGAGACAAGTTCATTTTTGATTACACTGATCCAGCAGACAACTGATGACAAAAACATTTCCAGACTTGGAAATTGCTGTCATAAACCCATCTTGAAATTACCTGCCAAGCTAAATTACTTTGCAAAAAATCTGCAAAACAGCCTCTGTCACAAATGCGCTGTCATTAATTTTTATCTCGTAGGAGTCTGAGCTGTCAGAGGATCACGCTTCACAAGAACTTGTTCTTCTCCTACGTGCTCAACTCGGCCTTCACCATCGTCAACCTCATAACTGTGGTCAACAACCCCAAAGTGGTGCAGAGGAATCCGGTTTGTACAATACAGCATTTGTGATTACAGCACTGTTTTACATATCTGTGTGCATTAGAATAATATTTGTAGTGTCTTGAAGATGCAAGAAAGACTTCATTTAGGGCGAAGTTCATTTTTTATCCTTTATGAGGTCTGTGTAATATGGAATTCATGCTTAAACACGTTTTTTTATTCACCTTGAAATGACATTGTATTTAAATCTCATTGTATTGTTATTGCGTAGGATTTTTGCCTTCACTGTGATCTTTTCAGGTTTTGCTCTCTGTGGAAGAATGCATAAATATGTCACACGGGAATGTAGCCGATGATCTAAGAGATGTTTTTTTGGGATACGGACTGCTTTGTTAAAACCGCTGAAGTCTGCGCACAGATGTGCATTAGGAAACACAATAACTTCTGCTACTGTATCTAAAGTCATAGAATCTGTTCTGTTTGAGGTAAAGAATAACACAATTATAAGACACATTGTGATAGACGTTTTATATACTTATGAAGGAGTTTATACGCTGGATTGAAATGGCTTGTTGTCTGGAGGACTGGATGAGATGTTGATTTTGAAGTTTGTAACGCTCTGCAGTGTATACTCGCATATCAGTTTATGTCTGAGAGATGCATTATCACAATCACCAGACTCCTTCTCTTAAAAACCAGACTCATTCATTCCGTCTGGCAGAGTAAAGAGGAGATAACTACCATTCAAATCATGATGCCTTCTCAAAACCACGTCTGTTTTGCGGGGGCGCTGCATTACAGATGTCTTTGTAAAATGTGCGCCGTTCTAGGGATGGCGGAGGGGTGCGTTCTCTCCGTTTAATTTATGGTATCCTTCTTCAGCGGGGAGAACAAGCTCCTTCTGTTTCTCCTTCCAACTCCTAGTGAGTCAAACCCAAGCCGTCAGTACAGAATGCGTTTCCAGTCCTCAAGGAGATGAGGTTACAGACAGGGCTTAGCCACCTCAGTTTAGACTCAAACCATGAGACTTGCTTAGTCTTACAAGAACGCCATTGCACGTCATGGATCAAAGGAGCCTTGAATGTTTAAAGGAAAGTTGCGTGTGGAGAATAACGTGTTTAAACGTGCTGCCAGTTGCGTGGGCGCAGCGAACAGAAGACCATAAGGCTATGGACATATGGTAGAGAGTTCATCATGTTGACTGATGGATTGCGGGGCGCTGCGATTCAGGGCTCAGCGAATCGAGAATAAAACGTTTGCCAGCATCTTCTAATTAAATCTGCACACGTTCTTACAAAAGAGCCACACAGCTCATGCTTTTCAGGGTGAGGGCCATGTTATAAAACAAAATTGCGTATTTTCCAAGGTAAGATCTCATCTTACCTTCAGAGTGCCCCTCTAAGGCCACGCCTCCTCCAACACACATGACCAAATACATAGTTTGACAGGCAAGTAAGCTGTCCTATCATTGCACTACACACATATATATAATTATATAGTATTATTAATTATAATTATATGCATGGTAAATTCACTTAGGTAAAACTAGTAACACTGTGTGGGAGGGGTCAGGGTGAGGTCTTACTGATAAGTTATTGTTCAACAAGAATTCACCAGGCTACTCTGGTCATCTCCTATTGACGAGCACTGTTTTATATTGCCTGAATTGTTTATTGCAGTCGGTGTATAAAGCATCTGTCTTTTCTTACGCAGATTGGCTGCAAGGTGCTGCACTTCTTCCACATGTACATGCTGGGCTGTAACTATTTCTGGATGCTGTGCGAGGGCATTTATCTGCACACTCTTATCGTGGTGGCCGTGTTTGCAGAAGAGCAACATCTTCACTGGTATTATCTTCTGGGCTGGGGTGAGTTTCCAGCAGTTCCAGCTAAATCTGAAAAGCAGCTCTCGGTTTGTCCTCAGTTTTCCCATCTGTCGCCAAACTCTAAATTGTAAATATGAACGTCCTTCCTCTGGGCTCCGCACGGAGTGTATCGTGACCTGCTTACACGGCAGCTGCTTCATCAGTCTTCGCAGCATAATTTATTGGAAACATTTGCTTGTGGTCATGCCCGTAAAATCCATAAACAGAAAACATGGTCAACAAAACACAAATCGGCTAATCCACAGTTATGACACAATCTGTTGTCCATTTGTGTTTATGATACCTAACAGGGTCGTTTATGATACCTAACAGGGTCGTGCCTCACTCTTCATGCTGTTGTAGACTACATACAGATGTGTACGGACAGTGTGCTTTAAACAGTGTGTGTGATGATCAATAAAAATACCCAGAGGAAAATGTTATTTTTCAGAGGTTGTTCTTTTATAGCTCTGGAGATTTGACTGAGATGAATTAAGGTGAATTTCTTTTAACCATCAACTTTGAAATAAAAATGAAAACAAACAAGACAATGGGAAAAACACAAGAGTTTGGAGCTGTAAATTTAATAGGGCACTTCAAATTAAGCGCTTAAGCACATAGTCTTTCATTCCCTGTTTATAACAATCATTCCTGGCATTTCAGAATTCTGTGACATTTAATATTTTATAAAAATTTAAAAAACAATTAGTAGCCGAATGCTGCAGAGTCTACATTTCAAAGCTGCAAAACGTTTTGCATCAAACCCCTTATTTCATAAAAACAAATATGTTTTGGATGTCAACGCGGATCCACTTTGCAAATCTCTTGCAAAAGATCGATTGTTTAACAATTGGTTATTACAGATATTCTGAATTTTTTTTCTCTACCAACCTCTTGCTGGTGTCATTTTAAGCCAGACTGTATAATTTTTTACCAGACTGTATCATTTTAAACCAGACGGTATCATTGTTTGGTACAGTCTGTATCCTTTCACTAATGTGTACTAAAAATTATTGCTATAATCATCTTGGGAAAAAACGAAAACCATAAACTCTTTTGTCTCAAATTATGATAATTTCATGGATTCTCATTAGCTACATAAATCCGGAACATTTAAAAAATAATGGAATGTTAGCTTAAATTACCCTAATTTTAGATCTTTTGTAACGGCGCACAATTTCTCTAACAAAACAGGATAATTGCGCAGTGAATTGCGATAACAAACAAGTGTTTAGAACAGTGCTCTGGGAATTTTTTCGTTGTCATTTAGTTAAAAAAATAGAATGAATGGGACCTTTTACCCCAGAGGTCCTTCAGCACAGTTGTTCTGTTCTGTTTGTCACTGACAGCTTTATTATGATCGTTCGTTGAAGATCAGGCCCTAGCTATCCTGTTTTGCCTGTTTTGTGAATGAGCGATGTCACGGGTTAAGGGCTGAGCTGATAAGTGGACAAAAGAGCTCTTAATAGTGGATCATTATTAAAGATTGCACGATTGCACCCTGTACCACATCTGTCATTCATACTCAAAGACGAGACGGCATGTGTAGCGAATCTGCCAATGTGCCTCGTGGCATAGAGATATTTCATGGCACTTTTAATGTTCAAATGTCCAATGTTTCTACTAGGGAGGGATTGATTTTGCTTCAAACCCATTATTTCATCTAGAAAAAAAACGGTTTATTTATCCATTAGATGCTGAGCTTATAGAGAAATGTCTGTTGATGTATATTCATATTATTCATTACTCGCGTCCTGCTATATACGTTTCACACGATTTATGGTTTTTGTTTCGTGATGGTTTTTATAATGGGTACAGAAAGTAAAACATAAGAGAGATAATACAGATGGATTGACAAATGTCTCAATTCTGCTTTCAACAGGATTCCCCCTGGTGCCTGCATCCATCCACGCTGTAGCGCGGAAGAAATACTTTGATGACAAGTGAGTAATGCTCGGTGCTCGTCTGCAGTAAATAACAGACCAGCTTCAGTGGACAGTGGATCTGATATGGGATTTATTGTGTTTTTCCACCAGCTGCTGGATGAGTGTGGAGACCCATCTGCTCTATGTGGTTCATGGCCCAATCATGGCAGCTTTATTGGTGACTCAGCATATTTTATATTCCTATAAACTCAACGCCTATCTATCGTATCGAGTTTTGCACATTTTATAGTTTGTCTTTAATTTGCTCTGATCTGTTTTAAATCTTGTTGAATGCCGAGGAAAATTTGATTCCGCTGTTACGTTCTTATCGGTCCAAAACGATGAGCGTTTTTCTGTTAAAAATGGATTAACGCTTTTCCACAGTTCGTTCACAGATAATCAAGGTTTATTGCGATAACTCTGTGTGAGATTAAAATCGAAATAGAGCAGGTTAGTTAAGGACTATTCGGGGAACATCCAAGCTAAATTTCCTGTTTCTATATGATTTAGGTCAATCTGTTCTTTCTGTTGAACATTGTGCGAGTTTTGGTGACAAAACTGAGAGATACGCACCGAGCCGAGTCCAACATGTATATGAAGGCGGTGAGGGCGACTCTTATTCTCGTGCCCTTATTAGGCATCCAGTTCGTCATCTTCCCTTGGCGACCAGAGAACCGGCTGGCGGGAGAGATTTATGACTACATCATGCATATATTAATGCATTACCAGGTAATCCCAAGTGATTGTTACTTATTTGAAAGCCCAGAGGTAATAACACTATACTAACGACTCCATGTATTCTGTTTTGCAAGGGGCTGCTGGTGGCAACCATATTCTGCTTTTTTAATGGAGAGGTAAGCCTGAGCAGATAGATAAATTATATATATATATGCACACACACACACACACACACACACACACACACACAGGACTTAGGAATAGGAATAAAACATATAGGTTTAGAATGACAAAAAAGCAGAATTCACAATAATAATCTGTTCATAAAATTATATTAAACAATGTTAAATATATGGATGAGTATCAGCGAGGACCTGGTGATGTGATATCATATTGATATCTAGGCAGCGATGCATAAAATAAGAGGAGATCCTGTATTATTATAGACATATTCTCAACTGGTTTGAAATTTAGGCCTAATCGAAGTAAATTTACTGTGTACATTTACTTTCATCTAATGTCATTGTATGTTTTGTCAGCTAACACACTTGCTTTAAATGTGTGTAAAAATAACACTAGGATGTCCACACACACTACCACACAAGGTACAATATGAGAACACTGTAAAATGTACCATTTTCCCCCAGCAATACTAAAGTCACGGTCGTTATTCTTTTTAGAAGAGATCAATTTGAGTAAAATCACCCCTGTGCAAAAGACACGACATTTGGGATAATGTGATGTTTTGTCAGAGCACCAGTGTGATGGCTTTCGGAGGGCAGTGCTGCGGCCAGTGAGTTTCTGCATGAATACCTGACCGTGCTGTGTCACAGACACATTAATACAGACATGGTGCTTGTCACTTTCTGTGATGTATCACGAATCATGGGCGATATGAGTGTTGACTTCTTTTAAGGATAGTTTGCACACAACTGCAGGCAATGACAGGACAGCTAAGAGAGGTTTTTAATAGTTACAACGTGATTGGGCACACCTCTATGATTTAATACACAGAAATAAGCCGGGCTTTAAAAGCCAGACATGCTTACTCTGTGGGTCTTAGTGAGGGATCCATGAAAGGAGTATAAAGCAGCAGAGAGTTCCAGCAGGCCTGTCAAAATTAATTTACCAGACTTGGAGAAACAAACTTTAAAAGCCAGACATGCTTACTCTGTGGGTCTTAGTGAGGGATCCATGAAAGGAGTATAAAGCAGCAGAGAGTTCCAGCAGGCCTGTCAAAATTAATTTACCAGACTTGGAGAAACAAACTTAGGGCACTTATGCGTGACAAAACCAAGACAATGAAGACACAGTTTCATAAGAACACACAGCGTGAGGTTCCCGGCACAAACGCGAACGAAACAAATTAGCGTCTTTCATCCGCCTGTGTGGAAGTCATGTTTTAAACATGCAGAATTATTCCTGGGGCTGGAAGATGGGTCAGTTATTAGTGTATGCATGAGAGGCCAATCTCAGCATCCATGTGCTGGAGGTTGTGGGTTCGACTCCCAGGGAATACAAGTACTGATAAACTTAATGCCTTGAAGTCACTTTGGGTAAAAGCAAATGCAAAAATGTCAACATAAATATGTGTACTGTGCTGTTTAAAATGTGACGGGTTTAATTTTCAAGGTGCAGTTGTCATACCCCTGTAAATGTATGCCGTTTGCTTTGTAAAGGCTCAGTTATTCAGATAATGTAAAGTTTATGATTCCATGTTACTGTATGTTTCACCTCAGGTTCAGTCCACACTGAAGAGACAGTGGATACAATACAAAACACAGTGGGGCCAGAGGAGGCGCGAGCATTGCTCCATGCGTTCCACCTCCTACATCGCCACCTCCATCACGGAGGTCCCTGCGTTCATGTACCATCACGACTGCAACAGCAAACACTTGAACGGTAAACAAACAGAAGACTCAGAGTTGGTGGCCCTCAAGACAGGCGAGACGTACGCCTGATAGACCGGAGAATAAGGAACTGGGAATAGGAATTTCAATCAATCCGGAGACCGGAGACTCCGGTTTCTTCACTTATGTTCACAAACTTCCCCATATCAGACAGCGCTTAAGTGCTGACAGCAACAGAACGTCCAAAGTCTGCGCGGTGGCACCAATGATTCTGTTGGGAGATTACCCACGTCTTACTTTATATTCTTTACAGCTCTGCTCTAGTGCGAGTTGAAACGAGAGAAAGAAAATAAATCGTCACGGGATGCATTTCTTAAAAAAATTGTTGTTTTGAAGCTGCTAGTCTTTAAGGGCCCACACGCTCTCTCTGGGCTGATTGGCCCCAAACGACAAGTTACTTTGGAGAAACCAAAGGATGTGTTGATTTGTGGGACGCTGACTGTTTATCTTAGACTTCTGGGAAATTTTTCTCACAAGGACGGGCCGCGATGTCTGTCAGTAAGCAAAGGAAACAATCTGACGAGGAATTCTGTGCGTGAATTCCGTCCTGAGCATTCAAGTGTCAAAGGTGTTTAGAAAGATGTGTCTGACGGCCATTTTGCATCTAACTATAGCTTTTATCTGTCTCGCGAGGTTCCTGACTGCATTGCTGTTTTCGCAGCTCTGTGTTTTTTGCTTCGTCTTCGCTTCAAAATGGGGCGTGAAGGAAAAAGATGAACAACATGGATCATTTTAGCAGTGCTTAAAAGTGGATTCACGAATCTGAGTGAGTACATAAAAAAATGTATCCTAAAAACAAAAACACACAAAAAGGAGATGAAAAAGCGTATTTAATTACCTTCTGTATTTCAGAGTGCAGATTTAATTTAAGTCTAATTTTGTGTTGTAATTGTTTTGAAGTGCTGCTTTTCCAATAACTACATTCCCAGTGGGAACCGAAATACATCATTTAATGAACGCTCCAAACTGGTTAATTCATTCGGTTCAGGGGTTTAAACCAGTAATCAATTCTTCTTTATGCCTTTATTTTGTAACTGTTTGTGGGACGGATTGATTGAGGCTGAAAAAAGGAATTGAAAGAATAATAATAAAAACACATAAGCACTTTAAATCAACAGTGTTTTTAACATCAAAACAACCAGTGTTAGACATTTTGTAATGCCTAGATGAATATTGTAACACGCTTGTTTGGGAAACACTCTGTTCTCATACTGCAGAATATTTAAAATGGTGTAGACTGCGAGGAAAACACACAATCAGCCTGAAATGGCCTCTGTGTGCGTGACATGATAGGCAGCTGTCAAACAGTTACGATTACATGAACATGTAGAATACAATGTTACCCCAACAAAATATTCAGTGCAGATGTGCATCCGTATTGAAAAGGTTCCTTAAACGAAGGTTAAAACTATATGCATTGATTATGGATACATGGGAACAGAGAACCTTATGTTTAAATATTTCAGAAAAAAATTATTTATGTTTTTTTCAATATAGAAATGTAAAGAGATTTTTTTTATTAAGTCGATCAAATTTTCTAATAATGTGAATTTGTATCTAATAGAAAAGTTAAAAGTTGTATCAGAACAGGTACGGTATAAATATTCAATACGAACGGTGTGGAAACAAATGTGTTTATTTTTACCTCTATGTATTGTTTATTTTTGGACTTCAACACTGTACTTTTATTTAAAATGAGACTTTAAGCTGTACATAACGTGTTGAGGAAGTTGTGACCGTTGGATCATTCCATCGTGAGATGTCGATATCCTGGACTTGGTATTAACCATGTTATTGTTTTAGTCTAGTGTCGCATTGGTTTATCATGGTGTATATATCAACAGTCAGTCAGTCAGTCAGTCATTAAGCTTGTTTGAGCTTTAGTTATATGTTATGCTTCATTTCCTGATGTTTCGATGTCTGTTGCTTGTGTCTGGCCATTGAAAACCTTATGTGCTTTAGAAAAGCGCTCTTATTTTTTCTTCTAAATATTTCTCTTGGTCAAAATTCAAACTTTTAAAAACTGTTCATTTCTATATATATACAAACTGTTTTTGAGCCACATGAATTTTCACCGAAGTTTGTACATAAAATTAAAATTGAAGCTTCTAGCTAACACGTATACTGTTGACGTGACCCAGAATAATTCCTTATATTTTTACATTTAAATGCATAACAGAGTGATCTCATATAAAATACAAAGATAAAGAACAAGTTACAGCATCTTACCGCTCCATTTAAACAGATCCCCAAATCTAAAGCGATATTTCTATACACAACATTCTGTATGTCTCAGTATTGTAGGTCTTGTTTTGGCATTTCAGTTTAAGTTTAAAGGCTAATCACATTTAGCCTAATTGACTTCCATGACTCAGATCTGGTTTGATCTTGCCTGAGGGCGCGCAACCACAGACAACAGTTCAAGATATTTCTGGCACAACCAGTGTCACATCCGCTTACAGACAAATGCTCTCTGCTGCTAACGTGTGCTAGCGTTCTCTCTGTCCATTACAGACAGCTGTGACCATAACAAATCCATATTCATAACAAACACTAACATTAAACTGATTCTGATAAACAACTGCTCATCTGTGATGTTTTATCAGCAATGGTTGTAAAATGGAATTTAATACAGTAGGATAATAAAAGGAGAGCACACAACAAAATTAGTTCAGTTTTAGTGTGTTTGTAATGGTAGCGTTATCTACAAACTGTTTTTTAAGACAGTGTAAACTATTTAAGGTTTATATGCTTTGTTTTCTTTTTTTAGGATTGACCCAAAATGTGGCATACAAAAGAAATATAATATTTGGCCCATTTTGGACGAATCCTTTGACACAATTTATGGAAAAACTCATGTATGTCATTAGTAAGAGTTTCAAACTGTTATTAATTTAATTATCTGAACGAAGTGTTCTGATACATTCTATAATCTGATAATACGGAGAAAATCTCAAAATACGTTATTTTTTTAAATGTACTGTTCATGTTCAATTGCATTACGCCTAAAGTTAATTTGATGGTGGTATAAAGTTTTTATACACTAAGGGAATTATGGGTAAAGAAGGAAGCGCATTAGCTCACACTGTCGAAATGTCTCAGGTTTGATTCTGAAAATATTTTGCTTTGTAACCATTTTCTGTTCTGTCAGTTTCTTTTGCTAATGAATCAAAGATGACGGTCTACTGATGTGGGTGTTTTGTTTGGCAATTTCCATCAGATATATACTATTGAAAAGGTTTACTGTGTTCCGTCTTTTGTGTTTGGTCACATAATTTATGAAGCGTTTAAAATACTGAAGCTCCTAAATTGGCTTTCTTTTTGGTCGTTTATTATTTATCGAACTTTAAAACCAAGAACTTACAGGCAGATAATATAAATATCTTCTGAGAAACAGGATATTTTTCTGCCGCCTTGCATATTTCTGGGTGAAAATCTTAGCCTCAATTTATCAAAGCGAATTTGACAATTTTCATATTTATTTTTGAATTGCAGTTATTGGGGGGCCTGCTGTCACAATTCAAAATAATTGCAAAAAAATCTTGGCTTCATTTTCTTTAAACAAAGCTTCTTATTTAAATTTGATTTAGTGGCAAAAAATAAACTGGATGCTTTTGACAGGTTTCGTAAGATTAACTGACAAACCCTTCTTGAGATTGACAGATACAGATTGTTTTCGCTTGTGTGTGCGCGTGTTTGTTAGCAGACTGAAATTTTAATGCTAGGCAACTGAATGTATAAATGTAAATGATTTTGAAAAACAAATGAAAAAATATATATTAAAACATTTTTGCCAAGCAGTAAAAGAAACGGAAGCAGAATATTTATTATTCATTTCATAATGAATCTTCTGACACCATAGAACAGAAGATTCTAATAACAGGGACTTCTCAGAGACCTGTTTTCATTTGAATACATGGTGAGGCTGTCAGGTCTCTGCCATTCGTACTGGAAAAGTTGAGAGTTTTATGAAGTCAATTATTTTATGAAGATCAATTATCGCCCACATCCAGTTTTATTAATACGCAAGAAAAATAGTGATAATGGCTGAGACCAGTTTTGAGAGGAAACGTTTTTTTCCTCTGTCTTTTATAGTACGTATAATAATTTTTTAAAGGCAGACCAACAGTGTTTTAGGTCTTAATAAACGCAGCTCATACATGTTGTCCTGTCTAAATCTTTAAGCTATTAGCCAGAATGTTTGATATTGTATAAACGTAATGTGTTGCTATGACACACAGTCTTGACCAGAAAAACTTCCTGTAAGCTAGTTTGCTAAAAACAGACACACAATTTAAGCAAATAACTCTGTTTTGCCTTTCCTACATCACAGTATAAGGTTAGATTTTGAGCACATGTAGGAACACAATTTCTTTTCATAGTTTGAGATTTCAGGGAGAAATAAAAACATTTTATATACTGTCACGTTCTCCCATGACCTGCGTGCTAAAAATACATATAAACATGTTCACACACAGTTTTTTATAGAAAACTGCATTTTAATTTCAGTGCCTGGAAATAAAAATGACAGAGAATCAAAATGGGGTTGTAATTCGGTTTAATAAGAGATGTTAAGGTTATGTTAAGATGTTAGAGATGTTAGGAGATGTTAAAGCTTTTACTTCTGGCTGTGTAAAGTACGTCATATTTCATATAACAGCTGTAACTATAAAATATAATAAAACATAGTTTTTATTACGCCAAGGTCAATTGTTGCTGCTTCAGATGAGATTGAACATTCATCACTATTAATGTTTGTCTGTGGCGTAAAGCCTCTTGACTGATCTGTGATCAGTTCTATAACAAGTTGGCTTGAACCCGTCTTTGCTGGGAGCATAAGCTGATAACATTCATATAAAAACACATGCAAATATACAAACTAAAGGAAACGTTTTATTGGCACATCCAATTCAACAAAACATGACCTTTACTGTGTCCGTTTCATCTAATTCTTCTGACACAGTGACCTCCGCTAAAGGAAAGACACACAGAAGATATGAAGAATGGAGCAGGAGCTTCATGGGTGGAGAAAGATATACAGAAATGCCAAATGTCTTGGCCCGTGGCCTTTGAGAAATTCCAAGTGACCTCATCCAAAAGGCCGAACATATGCTGTTCATTCTAGCCAGGATGAAGATCCAAACGAATGGTTTTGTAGCGTAAGCTGTCTGGCAGAACAGATGTGGAGTTTGTCTGCTGCAGTCATCAGAGCCACGAAGAATAAGGATCGACTCGCATCCACCTGCAGTGCCATGCGATAAAATCTGACACCATAGTTAACAAAGTTGGTGTAACTGTAACTTTAACTGATTTAAACTGTGTGCACGATATATAAACTTTTTCTCATTAAATTAACATTTTACGAGTGATTGTACGGGATGTTTAAAACAATCACTTTCAGGCACCCGGGATCAAAGACAGCATGCTCAGAAATGACATTTTTAGTGTCTGGATGACAGCAAGCGTCACATAGAAACCTCCTCTGGCAGATTAATTTCACTGCAGTATAAAGAGCATTCACTGGCACCAGCCCCTGAACTCAGTGGACAAGCTGTCAAAAGTTGAAAGGAGGTCACAGGGATAAACCAAACCATGCATGAGCAGACCTAACCATGATTCTTAGAATAGAATAGATCATTACAGTAAATAGATTAGATAGCGTTTCTGGTACAAAACATGCAATAATAAGGTTGTTCAGACTGCACCCGATTTAGATTTGTTTATGAAGCAAACTGAATTATGATCGGTTTTAAGACTTATCTATAAATAACACATTTGTACCTATTGTACTTATACTTCAATAGCAACTAGCTCACGGTTCTTCACAATTTTATATTTTATACGTTTTCAAACCTTATGCTCTCCACCATCTACAAGTTTACAACGATAGTATGCACACTGTTTGCAATTGTTTTCCAGCAGATGAAGAGTGTTATTTTGGTAGTTTACAGTATGCAAACTACGAATTTGATTCGCTGCTTTTGCATAACTGTGCCTATTGCATATGTACATATGCGTATTTGGATGCAAGGCGTGTGTTGAGTCTTGTGCGTTTGTCTCATGTGTTGGTGTCATGACAATGGTAGAGCATCTAATCAAGCATTCACGCAGAATTGAACCTAAAACCTAAGCAAAGCTAATCTCGTATCAAGGTATGTCCTTCAGGAAATGCAAATAAAGTTTTAAAATGATATTTAATGTATAATGCTGTTCATTCAGTGTGACAGAATAATTGTCACTCCAGCCCACGTCCAGGCACAGAGGATGTAGCCAAGAGGAGGGTCATGACAACAGTTTGGGATGAGGTGCACCTGAGGTTTACTGTTGTGACTTATTAGCGCGACCATAAATCCATCAACACCTCTCTCCCACTGTCCCAATATGCAGCTGTGCCTGCAACCACGCCACCCCTTCACCACAGTCACTTCATCACTCCAGTCCTATCCAGCTAAACATTAAATAACAATATATCAAACTGAGAGGCATCAAGAAAGAACAACCTTTAATATTAATTATACTTTAAATGTGTGAAAAAATAATGAGACGCTTCTAGTAATCATCCAGTACTATTATCAGAACTGGGAAAGGGCAAAGCTAAGATTATATATAACAATATATAATAACATTATATATAATAATCATTTAATATTATATACATCTAATCCTTTGGCTGTAAAACTTGTTCCTCTTGCATTGAGTTAATTGCACAGAGCTAAAACCTTACTGAGCCGAACAATCATATTCATGGCTTCAGCCTCATAAAACTTTAAACAGGCGTAAATGCACATAAAATTGTCCTTAAAAAGGAATGTATTTCAATTTAGATACCTCTTTAAAAGTAAGAGAGAGACCAACAGCAGCTATAAATAGACAATTTAGACAACAAAGTTCCTGGCTGAAATCTATACATTTCACTACATAAACAAGCAAATGACTTTCATTTCAAATGTGTAGGCACCTTGCATTTTCTACTTCAAACACCACAAGAACATTACAAAGTCTTAGCACGAACTAAACTTGCTAACTTTTCCAAGTTGGAAAAATAACTCTTTCAAAGAGTTTCTGTTGTTGCAGCATATAAAGTTCGATGTCAACAAATGTTTTGCTGCTGTTTCTGGTGTATCGACCTCCTCCTTTTCCCACAGACAGCCCAATTAAAGACAGCAGTGAATCAATGAACAAACTGAACGCACAAAAAATACTTTTAACCTGACATCCTGTATTAGACTCAAGGTCTCAGTTCTACATATTGCTGTTTACCTGCAGCGCTGACAAAATTGCTCTTATTATTGAGCTGAAATTTTGAAAAGCCTTTAAATTTCAACCACTTTTACGAAATCTTTTACCAGGATGTGATATTTTAGGAAAAGGGCGAAGGCAGGTGAGCAGAGGCAGGCCGATCGAGTTCTCCGAGAACAACAGTGCAAAAATAAGAGGTGAATCTCTGCCTAGCTTGTAGTCCTGCTACCATGGTGAGAAAGCACCTGCAACTAAACGATGGGGGTGTTACCAAGGCAACCTGCGTGGAACTTTTAGGGTGCTCATATTTGCCCCGTGTTTTTTGATTACCTTAGATGGATTGAGAGAGAAAGATAAAGCATGGAGGATTTCTCACGACACCTGCGCTGAGCTATAAATCCACCTCAGGAGATAGGGAAGAATGTGGCTCTCGCTCTGAATCTAATAACATTTAACAAGTCTTGGCATAAACTCCCAGGTCGTTCATGTACACACAAACCGATCTTACAATGTCAGCTGTCAAATGTCTCAATGGAACAACGAATGTGACAAGAATGTGATTAGAGCTGCAGTAATGTACGTACGTCTAATATGATTATTATGACAATCCCGTTGGCATTTATTGAATTATACGCTATAAATCATTCACAAAGTCCGAGATGACGGCTGCTAGGGTACCGTATGAATAAAATACGTAAAAAGCAAACCTGACGATCTGTGACATGTTGATTGAGTAAAACAAGACAATTTGTAATAAGGCTTAATGCTAATGAACACACAGATCTTTTAACGGGGAGTTTATATTGGACAGTCTCACGTCTCAAGTGAACTGGCAAATTGCCAACAGGTTTTAGATTTTAGCCATCAGCTTTACTAAAAATCACGTTAGTAATACACAATTAGTAATCACAAGTAATACTGTGAATTTTTTAAGTCATTAAATAGCAATCAGCCTACAAATGGCTTGCTTACACTGGTTTCTGCGCATTAACCAGGAAAAGCAGAACATAAAATTAAAACAATTATACATTCAATTTTAATTTTGAACTAGAAAAAACGCTTATAATTTGTTTCTTGAACTTTCATATGGACAAATCCATTAGATAATAGAACACATTATATATACACTGTACATTTATATCTCAAATCAGTGGGTTCACTGGCAGAGCTACAATAACTAAATTAAATAATTTCTGGCAAGGTTTGATTTAACATTGAAACATGGCAATGCATTTAAAAACTGATGGGGCAGCATATCAATCACTGAAGCGCTGATGTCGGAAATACGCCACCATGAAAACAAATCACCTTCTTCAGCATCACATGGGTGAGTTTGGTTTTAGACGATTCTGAGTAATTAAAACTGCATCTGACCAATTATAATTCAAGATGCAAATATTACGATGATGTCATCACCAGGTCATTTCATCAATGTCAATCTTAATTCTAAATGAGCTGAATGAAGTCTGTTCTGGGTTCCATCTGAATTAATTGCAGTTTTACACTTTGGGGTATAGCATTAAATGATCCCTCACCAGAATGTCTAAGGAAAATCAATACACTGTTGCCCCACACAGCGCCTAATAAATGCTTTATGAATAAATGTATCTAGTTCATAACAGAAATTCTCCAGCACGTCAGTGAATGATAAATGACTCTGTTTGGTTATTAAGAAGGTGTGAGTGAGGATGTTAGTCCTCAGCTAGTTTCCAGGCCCCGCCCCTCTCGCCCAAACCATTAAAAAAGCATGAAAACGCCTCTTGCTTATGATGACTCATGCCCAAATCAATACACACACATTCTACATTCTAAACAGGCCATTTAAACTGCTGCACGACAAGAAAAGGAAGCCGATTAATTAAGGCTAAAGCTTTACTTACTACAGAAGATTAAAACCACTGCACCATGCAGGAAATAACAGAGTGCCTGAAGGGTAATGTGTCATTAAACAAAGTTATTACAAAACTCTGGTTCAGGATTTAAAAAGTCTAAGCAAGTGTAACAGTGTAAGCAAGCTACAGTTAGTGGGACTTTTATTTGTATTAAAAGCTAAAGGACGAAAACATAGACATGTACAGGTTGGTGTCTCTGCTTATTATGCTGGTATAGTTTACAGTATTTTTATATTCCCAAATGTACACACAGAAATTTGGGACCAGGGCAATTTGGACACCTGTGTATTATGTATGCTTCAATAGAATAAAATGGGCAATGTTGCTCTAAATATGTCCAGCAGCGTCTATAAATGGCAGCAGGCTTCTTTGTCGTCTGCTGACTGGGCTGTGAGAGGTCCTGAGGGAGGCTCTGGTCCCTCGCTCGCTTCTAACAGCAAGATTAGAATGACAAGCAGAAGCATGTTCAGGGACTCAGATCAGCGACCTACTTTAAAAAAGAATTCCACTGGGAACAAAGCTGAGGTTCGGCCAAGCCCCCCGTGAGGCTTCAGCGCACTTGTACATAAAAATGTAATTCCCAAGCTTTCATCCAGCGAAGAATGTTGGAGGGGAAAAAAATGAGAGGTGGAGGAAAAACCATTAAGGTAAAAAAAAGGTGAAATGAAAGTCCAACATCACCACAAAACAGAGCTGAAATACCATCGTTCAAATAAGAAGGTTAGTGCATTTTACAAACTCACCTTTAACTTGGTACAACAGGATATTATTATACAATTCAGTCATGCTTTCTTCCTGCAAACAGCACAACATAAACAACGTATTTCAGCGGGCGATATACAGTGTCCGCATTTCAGACACACTGTAAATGTTCATCTGAAATAAACAGTCCGACACAGCAGAACGCATCGCTTATTAACAGGAAGGCATGTGGAGTTGTTTTTTAAGTATCTTTCTGTTATTATTATTATTGACATACAAGTAAACACATTCCTGCAGAAATGTTTTGGCGACCATACTACAATGTCTCAGAGACCGACCGCTTCTCTAGTCATAAATTATAAAATCAATATCAAAGCAATAGAAATAAGATAAGATGTGTAACAGGGTGAGACCGGAGACATGGCTGCAAGTAACGTGCACGTTCTGTAAAATATCAGACAGCTGCAGTATGTCAAACACTAAATGACATGTCTGGATATCATTTTTCAAAAGGCTCATGTGACAAGATCCGTCAACATGTAAATACATACGAACATTCCTAAAGAAACACTGTTGCTTAGCAACAGCTATGTCCAATATGTCACTGATCGCACGAGTCGTTCGTTAATGTTGCCTTTCAAATGTTGTTGATAATGCCTCCGTTACATATCGTCCATTCATTTTTTCATTGCTCATATGGAGTCACATCCAGGCACTGACAAGGTGTAATTTCCATGTAATTAATCATTTTGGTCGGTCAATGTCATCAATAGCCACGAGGAGCTTCTGTCTGGCCTTCGTGTTGATGTGAGACCCCAGGCAAACGTTGACCAGGTTAGTCAGCTGTTTCACAGAGTATTACTGTACACTGTACTGAGTATTACTGTAAGAAAATGAATGGCTGTTGAAGACAGAGCCTTTGCATCATTCACAGATGTCAAAGGTTTCGCTGTGCTTGCGATGGACAGTGAAAATCATTTACATTTTTAATGAGGAATTACACAAGCTGTGCCTGGAAACCTACAGAGTCTGGGCAGTATGTTTGAGCATGACTGGCAAGTCTTACTGTAGACTTTCAGCTTTGAGAGATAGTTGTAACATTTAAAAGATAATTTAGTGCTCATTTCAAAGATTCGTTTGCGTGTTTACTCAAACTCGTTTACTCAAGCTTGGCACACATTTTTTTTAAAGAAAAAGAAAAATTTTAATGCAGGAAAAACGTCACACCGGGACATTTTCAACAATGAATAACTTTTAACAGCATGTATGTACAGTATGTACTATACATACATTCAACAATGTATGTACAGTATTGCTGTTTATTACCCATATTGCAGTACTTGCACAATGTAACCTCCTAATGTTCTAATGCATATAAATAAAGCTGATCAAATCTTGATCATTTGTATTTATTTTGTAACCAAACTTAAACCTGGCGTTAACATCCACTGTGTTTTGTTTGTGTAGTGATATCACCCGGCGCTTTTGCTCTGTCTCCAGCTGTCAGCCGTCTTACCCTGTGGTTCTTGATGAACTGCTCCATGTTGTTCTCAGTTAGGTAACATGCTTTGATGTAGGTCTCTACAAACTCCCTGTCTGGAATTGGCCTGAGGTCTGTGAGCTTCTCCAGCTTCATCAGGAACTGCTGGAAGTCCAGCTGCATTAGCGCACGTCCTTCATTACTGCATTTCTTCACGTTAGCATAGCTAGCAGACGAACAGAAGACAGAGGAGAGGAGGGTGAGACAGAGGCAGATACAGGGCATTCAGGATGTGTTGACAGTATACAATACATTCATTGTGGGAACAGTCTGAGGTGGGAACAGTCTCAAGTTTACAGGTCACCTTGTGCCCAACCTCTAAATAAACCTGCTACCCTCAACTCATTAGTCTAGTTAGATTAGTCTAACTAAGTCTTCATCCTTTTAATCTACACAGAGAGAAAGAAAAAAATATAAAGCATTTTGTTTTCAGTTTAAATAATACTGACAGAGACAGACTGTGAGATATGGAGCTTTTAAGCTACAAGACAATCCATCCATTGACTGGCAGAAGACACCAGACGCTTAGGGCCATTTTTGGTCAAATGCACTTGTCATTTGTACAGTCTGCCACCTTCTCATCTGTACAGCTCGTGGGTCTCGCTTACAGACATGAGGCCCCAGCATCCATCACACCGGTCGATTCACACTGCGCCTGCATCCAAGGAAAACAAGTAGCCAAGCAGAGCTCAGCTCTGTTGACACCCCTGTTTACTTTTTGGCTGATAGCGGTGTAATTACTTTCTGAGAGGGGAAAGATATTGCTGTGCCCATCGAGTGTATCCAGTCAGTTCATGTTTCTCCTGGCCTCTTTCCTCTCTCTTGTCACGTTTGGCGTGATGGGCGGGGGCGATATGCCACGCACCTCAGCGGCACTCGCAAAAACGCCGGGTCATATTGACACGCAAGCTGAATGAAAACAAAAGCGGGAGTGATCTCGTTTTTTTTAAGCTGAAACTCAAGCCCAGGAAAACTTTGCTCATCTGCCACTTTGTGTTTTGTGTGATGTCCACATGGACTGTTCCCACGCAGATTTTTCTGTACTTGCAGAATCGTGGGCATCTGTGCGTGTCGTCTGATTGTATCGGCTAATTTTAGTAGAGCTTGATTGCAGGAATTTTGACAGCAAATTAACAGATATGTCTAACTAGAAACATTCCTAATGACTTCAAAATTCCAATTTGCAACAAGACTGTTAAAATGGTACAAGTATCAAACAAACAGCACTGCTGGCACACGTTCAATGGCGGCGGACACAGACGGCCTTATTTAACACCTTAAATGCCCTTTCTATCCCAAATGTGTACACGGCCATCTTCAAACAAATGACCCTTGACCTTACGATGTAGGTAAACAGCTGGATCCTGCATGAAGGTGATTGTCAAGCTATGTGGGGTCATGCTCTTATAAAACATTTATTTTGTTTTGGCCTCTTTTGTTCTAAATGTACTGTTTGTGTGTCAGGGTGGTAGAACATAGACTGTTTGTTCGCCCTGAAATAAATTCCTTAACCACAGACTACCTCTAAAATCAAAGAGAACTAAGAGATAGATGACTATGTTGTTAAAGCCACAACCCTACAATCTGATTGGATAATTGGTATGTTTTTCCAGAATCAAGACGATAATGATTCAGGAACATGTCCTCCTTTGGGTAAATCGCTTTAAGCCCTTAGGGTGTACGAGTCTCTGTCCTAATGCATTTTAGAGATTCAACAACACAGGAACATTGTGTCTGCTGAAGGTCTCTGGAGCTCCTCAGATAATCCAGCAACATACGACAACCACAGCAGTACAAAGCTCCTGGATAAGGACCACCTGTATGGATGACAATACAACTCCATCTTCATTGTTGTCCCTCAATGTTGAGCTGTCTATGGGCTTTTCAGCTGTTTAATCTAAACCCTGTTCACCCTTCCAATCTCTGAATCCCTTTTTGAATCCCATGAACGAAATTTGCTCATTCATGCAGTCACAAGCTAAGCTATATAAATACACAGCTCAAGTAGCTAGCAAAATGTATTTTTCTATTGCAATGTAAAAACTAAAACCTGACTTCCACAGTTGAGGCATGGCTTCCGTGACAGGAAACCTCTCTGAAGTCGAGGGGTGTCAAAAAAAGACTTGTGTCAAATGTTTTCCCAGCAGATCTCCATAATACCGTGACAATACAAGAGCTCCTCTGAGTTTCTGCAGGCTGGAAGCACAGATTGCTAGCATACTGAACATAATACGCTGGGATAGAGAAACAATGATGGAGGGTAAAATGACAACAGCTCTCTGGAGATGACATGGCTTCTAAGCTGCTTGTCACACTACACCTGCAAAAGTTCCTTTACTCTTTGTGATTCTCATTTTCTTATGAGGAAACCGGCTCGCACCTAATGACAAGCAGATGTGTGCAAGAAGTGGATACAAGAAAGAAAAACACATTTAAAGAAAATCAAACAATCCTGAAGGTTTAATCCATAAAGCTGTTCAAGAGAAACAGAGGATGTGGAAATATGTCAAGGAAAGCCATGCTACTCGTGGCTGAAACTCAGTTTGGACATTTGATGAATCCTGACAGAACTAATGCATTTTAACAGTATCTTTGTGTACGCCGCAGGAATGAGGCAGGCAAAACAGGAAGAAAACTCTTCCACATAAGGGAAAAAAGAGAGATCAACAAGGCAGCGGAAATCATCTTGATGTTGCTTTAAATTGAATATTCCACAGGTGAAATTTTGCATACCTCACCTCACTAAATCCCAAGAGATAAAGGTTACATCTAAAAGCAATCACTGCCAGCCAGCCAAGCCATGAGTGAAAATAGCCAAAAGCTCTCTGCACATTGTCCTCTGTAAAATCAAGCAGTTAAAGCAACCAGTGAGGTATGAGGAACCACAGAAACTAAACCTTCATGCAGGTTTGATGTTTATGTAAACATGACTAGATATTCTAGCAGTACGTTTGTGTTATGAAGTATTTGCTTTAAAGGTAAATATATTGTTGGAGGCAGTCGGAGATAATCAAACAAAAGTCTGCTTTGATGAAAGAACAAATAAGTTTTAATGCCACATACAGGTGCTTTCAGAAAACATGTTCTTTCATGTTTCTAGAGCTAATCTAGAGCAGTGATCTCAAACTTAAACGACCATTGGGGGCCATTAACAGGCTAGACGGTCAGTTACAACCAATACAAGGTTAACAGAAGCAAGTATTGAGCTAGCGCAGTGCCAAAAACGGGCGGCCATTTACTGAAGGGGTGAACTACTGGCTTAAGAAAACTACTGGACCCATCTGAAGGTTAAATCCAGCATTTCAACACTTCATTGCTTCGGCTTCTTAGAAAGGATGGAGAAAGAAAGCCACGTTTAAGAAAGCATGACATTAAGTCATGCCTGGTATTTTCTAGAAGCCATGTGACAAAATGTGAAACCTTTTTGAAGAAGCTTGTGGTCTGCTGAGACTAAACTCGAGCTCTTTGGCCTGAAAGCAACTGGCTATGTTTGGCGCAAACCGAACGCGGGCCGACTCATGTTCAACAAAGCCTGCTGGCAACATCAAACTGCGGGGTTGCTTTTCAACACGAGGCGTTCTTTGCGGTACGGGTCGAGACAAATTTGGGCAAATCCTTGAGGAGAAGAGGAAATGAAATGTTCTTGAAAAAACAGTAGATAAACGTAAACCTACTGGATAAACACGTTGCGTTTCCTCAGGAGATTCACAGGTTTAATGTAAACATTAAAAACAAGCGGAATAAACCTCTCTCCATAGAAATCACTGTAGCAACTCTCAGTTCCATTAATACCAGCATTTACAGCGGTATTGACAGAGTAATATAAGACCCTTTACTCTGCCCGCTGCCGCACACCCCAGAGGACCTGGGAATTCATCTGTATTTATGTGTGTGACCCAAGAGCTCCTGCAAGCTATTTCCATTGTTTAGGGTAGAACTGAGAGCTTTGCAATGCTGATATTCCAATGAAAACACTCTGTGGTATGAAATCTGACAGCAGGTGATCCCATATACACACATTGGTTTAGCTGCACCACTTACCCCTCCACTAATGTCCGGTTAGCCAGACGGATACACTGCTCCCATAGGACATTGGACACTGGCAGAGGAATCCAGACTTTTTTCCGAACTGGTTGAACTTCTTAAACTCCTGCAGATAAACGATCAAAGAACACGTTTCGCATTAAAAAAAGGATATTTCAAGTCTGACTGCAATTTTTAATATTTATTGTTGACCGCAGGAATTTGTTACACAAATTCTTTTTTAAATGATGTAGCCGTGGTGCTTTTAAGAAGATAAAACGCACAAACGTTTGACAGTTTGACAGTCTAACAGCACACCAAATCACAAAATGCTGTGTGTTAAAATCCTCCCTGAGACACTTAAATCAATTTATCATTTTTCAACGTATCTGGGCAACACATTAAAACAATAAGAAATACAGAAACTAGTTGGCCTTATTAGTTGGTGGGAGATTATTAGTCAACAATAGCACATTCGTATTAAATATGTTGGAACTTTGGAACTCTGTAACTTTGTACAGCACTTTGTACAGCATGTTATCCCCTCCTTATTGTTTTCCTCACCTTGTAAGTCGCTTTGGATAAAAGCGTCTGTTAAACGTCTAAATGGAAATGTAAATACAGCGCTGGATTCTTACTGGGTGGAGCTGGAAGCATCTGGATGTGTTATTAATAGAAATGCAGATATTTCAACAAGGATGCAGATTAATCACAAAAACAGAGAGGTGGAGACAGCAGAAATCTAATAATATTTCCTAGTGCCGTACTGACGGAGCAGCTTTCTCAGTCTGTGAGATTTGCTATCCTCCCTAAATAAAGTCCCTACAGCACACATGTCCAGACAAAGCCATGGCACGTACCAAACCTGTGCCGTATAAGCCGGCTGCTTGAGGAGGTGTTGATTCAGCTGCGTTAAGGCTCATTCCTCTGTCACTTGTGACAGGAAAACACGCCCATAACGTTCTTAACACTGACATATGGCTCGTTTGAAAGCCAAGGACCACATGTACCGTGTATTTGCACCTTGAAGGTTGATACAAAGCCAGAAGCAGTAAAAATGTTGTGCTAGAGTTATATTCCTACCTTTAATCTTCTCTATTAATTTTAAAATCCCTAGTTTATTTTATAACACAGATATAGGGCTTTAACATAAACACATATCTGTCGCAAAATCAGTTGTAATTTATAGACCCTGTATGAGACGATTCGCGTGAGAAACTAATCACAGCTAGCATAGATCAGGTTATGCTGTTAGTCATTTTGACAGGTGCTGCTTAAACTAATAAAAAAAGTGAAAGGTCATGCGGTTTTTAATTTCTAATACGGGAAACAGGCTTACTGTAAAAACAAAATAAAAAACCCACGGAGAGTTACACAAAACTTATTAACTGTATATCCTAAAGTTCTGAGGTCTCATCGATATTGGTTCATAAATAGTTAAAAATAACAGTCTGTTAAAGGAATGGTTTAGCCATTCCCATTAGCGCCCATTTCTTTTTTCCATGGAATACTAAAGCTGTTATTTAAAGCAGAACGTTTTTGTGCTCTTTAGCATACAATGAAAGTGACAAAAAACGTTAGACACAATTTTTTACTGAACTACAATAACATTTTTACTCTGTTCATACTGTAAGGCCTCAGAATATTAGATTGTATTTTAATATATATATATATATATATTAGATTATATACATTGAATACAGAAGTCATATATGATGCTTGTACT
Source organism: Botia almorhae (assembly GCA_036877575.1). NCBI lineage: Eukaryota > Metazoa > Chordata > Actinopteri > Cypriniformes > Botiidae > Botia > Botia almorhae. The sequence goes on along the minus strand of JAZGTJ010001326.1, from coordinate 1,367 downwards.
GTATGGGGATTTGGGCTTTTTAGGGCTTAACAGAACCTCTGTGGTCTACAGAGGAGAAGATCTGGCACAGCACGAGGGCATTAAATGACGACAGAATTTTCATTTATGGACGACCCGCCCCTTTAAATCACAGAAAAAATCATTACGCAAAAAAATCACATTTACCTCAAGCGTTTGCTCTAGCCTTGGACTGAATCTAACATTCGTTCCTAAAACTGATGTGAGAACCTCTCTTTTGAAAATTATATATCATTTTATATTAAACTATCAAATAACTATCTGCAGACGCAGTCCATAGCAGTGACTGTAGATACAAACAACACTGTTGCTCTGTATAATGCAGGCTATTGACTCTGACGGTTATTAAACGGTAATAGATATAAGCAAATGTCCTTTAGCAGTCTGGGCACCTGGACATCATTTTTTCAACTGTCTATAAAAAGCAGGAGTGAGTCACTGCAGCATTTCCACAGTAAGATGATTAATTCAGTCCGCTTGGCAAGCGCAGACAAATTGGCTTCAGCAAGCACGCTTGGATAAAACGATGGTGGCCGAGAGAAGCAGAGAGCGGAGCGGCCTCACACGATTTCACAGGAACACAAAGGTGAGCAGAATTTCTTTACTAGCAGCCAAGCTTCCGACACAAGCTCTGCAGCTCGGACCAGAACTTATGTAAATTAACCCCGCCGCCACATGATTAAGCATATTTTGGGAACCAGCAAGCTTCCTCTGCAAGCAAGCCAAAGAGATAATTCATTTGCGAAACCCCATCTGCTCCGCGAGTCTCTTTATTTCAATGTATGTGTCAGCCATTCGGATCACTCACGCGCCCATGCAAAATGCATATAGGCTAATGAGCAGAGGTTATCGAAGAGATGTGGACAGTTCAGTGAGGCTTAACCGAGAAATGAGATCAACTTTTCAAATGTTAAACTCGCCCCTTCGCATCTGCATGTGGATCCCCAAGCCTGACCTCTTAAATAATTCACACCCTGACAAATAATTGATACCCGCGATCTTTCAGTTCAGAGGAATTCATGGGGCACAGTCATAAGGCAAAAGGGAAAAAGAGGAGGAATAAAAATAAGTGGACAAAAAAAGGTGAAGAAAGAAACACAAGCAGATCTTTGGCAGAAAGGAAAATGTTCCTAAAGAAAGTTAACTAGCAACCTCAGGGAATACACACATCAATCAAGCCTGCCTGTTGAGGGCATACATGTTGAGTCTGTGTATTATCATACAGAGGTAGCATTCTTAATCTGCCGCATGTAGTGACACGCGTGGACCAATGACAGATGTCCTGGGCCTCCGTTCAAGACCGAAGATCCCATGAGTCTCTCCACAGCAGCACTCAGAGGAGCAGCACT